>JBBPKA010000101.1:0-111638 GCA_038088995.1 Guyanaporus albipodus | reverse complement strand
ACCGACAGCGGTGCTCGGCTCATGTTTGCTACCGCAGACGACGACGACGATAGTGGACTGAGAGGAAAGTCGGGGGTGTGTTTTATTTACGTGTATTTGTGTTCCGCCACCTGACCTCAAAGGCGAGCCAGGGCTATTGACTACTAGTACTACATACTTGGTCGCACAACTAGAACGTGCACGCTCGACTTTTGATTCAAAGCTACGATCTTGTCTTTCGTGCTCGCGACCGTTCGAATCATCGAATCTGTAGCTAGAAAGTCGAGTCAAATGTGTGTAGTGGAGATCTGAACTCAGCGCAGTAGCATCGCGCCGCTTTTTCTCGTCAGCTCCATCATTCACAACCGACAGTCCGCCGAGCTCAGCGAAGTCCCGTCGGCCATCGTCCTCGACGTACGTTTGCAGACAGCGTTGTGCATGCGAAAAATTGACGTCTGTGCCATGTCTCCCACAGCTGCACGTCTCCCTCCCAGCACTTCTTTCCGTTGTACCACCCTTCAAATATCGCCTCTTCGGCTCCCACCCTGAGCCAAGTTTGTTCAGCGCGTGCCCGAGTCCCGGCTGTCTTTAATCTTGTCCGAAATCGTACACACATCGTCAGCTCTTAACATCGTCCTCCATCTTCTCCGCCTCTTCCTCCTCATCGTCCTCGTCCCTTTCTACATATCTCTCTCCATCTTCCCATCTTCATGTCCTCTGTCGAGCGAAATCAGACGCCCGACGGCGACGACCTCGCGGATGCTCAATCCACAGACACCCAACCTCAAATGACCGTCCATCCCGTCGGCGGTTATTCAAGCGTGCCCATGCACATGTACCCCTTCCCACCCGGTCTCGTCCCTCCCCAGCCCCTCCGCTCAAAGCGCAGGCAGGTCAAGAACGCATGTACAAACTGTCAGAAGGCGTGCAAGAAGTGTGACGATGCCCGTCCCTGCCTCCGCTGTGTAAAGTATGGCATCGCTGAAGAGTGCGTCGACTCTCAGCGAAAGGAGAGGAAAAAGGGTGTGAAACGTGGCCCCTACAAGAAGCGCGATGGAAAAGGTGTGCCTTCGTCTTTCTCGCCACATTCCTTCCGCTTTACGCAACAATCCCCTTTCCCTTTCCCCCTTCCCTCTTTTACATTCTTTTCTGACTTTGATTGAGGTCGCGCAGGCACCAGCGTCGACACTACCGACGCGCCAGAGCAGCAGAGCATGTCTATTCCTCCAGGCATGCCTCCGCCCTCGGCATCCCCGCCTATGCCCCCCTACATGACCGCCCCAGTGGGCTACGCGGCGGGGTTTTATGGCCAGTTCCCGGCCCCACCCACCCCAAAACCTGGTGAAGGCCCAGCCTACTATCCCCAGTTCTACATCACGCCCGTCCCTCCGCCGAACCACAACGGTCATGGACAGGATGGTGAACAACAGGGGTACGCGCAGCCGGCGCAGTTCTATCCGGCCACGTTTCTCCCGTACGCTCCCCAGCCGTACGGCCCCTACATGGTTCATCCCCATCGCCCCGATGGTCAAATGGCGATCACGCCTCCCCAGTACGCGCCGTTCACCCAGATCTACGGAAAGCCGCCTTCTGCTGGGGGGTCCCACGAGAGCGGGAGGACTGACCATGGTCGTGGGGATGACAATTAGATGATCAAGATGTTGCCGTCCGAACGAGATCTCGCATCTAACTGTTTTCGTTTTTGATTATCTCATATGCTCTCCTTGTTAACCACACATCGTATGCCTCCCTTTCTCTCCGGTCTGGCTGAGTATACACCTTGTAGGTTGAATAATGATGCCATCTCACGACCTTGCCATGCCTGTTGTATATTGTAGTCTATAGCGCTGTCGATACCTACCGCCGACGCAGCTTGACGCTTCGAATGCCAGACGCTGTTGCCTTTGTCTTCTAATTGGTGCCATCCGTCGCCAGTCGGCTGAACATCGACCCAGTGATTGATCAATGCATATGGTAGCGAGGAACTACCCCGCATCGTCACCACTGGGCCGATGTTCCGAATCTCGATTCAGGGATTTTGGAACGAAAAATTCGCTGTTGCAAAACGGAGGGTCGCTGCTTTTCCGGCCTGCTCAGCGGCGTTGTTAGGACCCTGCACCGCTGTTCTCCTAATCCCGCTGTGAGTTTTGTTTTAGGAGCATGGAGAAACGGTTGAACAGCTGTCACAGGCCGTGGCGCGCGGAGAGATCGCGGCGGCGACGAGCCCGCCTCGCGAAAGCGCTGCCCAGTACCAAAACGTTGGTCAGGTACTGTACCATCTCTCGGGTCACTATAGCCCATTTCAGAGTTTGGTTTCATATACTATTTCTAATTTCATGGGCGCGGAGCGCCCGCAAGACTGTGCACATCGTTTAGTCGGACCTCGACGACTCATTCATCTCTTCGTCGTGACCCTGGACAACTCCCCGTACCACCAGACCTATCCTCGGGCACTGGCCGCTCAGCCGAGTCCAGTTGAGTCGGCAAGAGCGCCTGAACGGTCGTGGATACCACCAGGCCCATTGACACTCTTCCTCGCATCAACCTACATCACTAGAAACGTGTCTCCTTTGCGACGCCTTTGATCCGAGGGGTTTGTCTTGAATCTGAAATCCTGCAGTTTTGTCACACCTAACTTTAGGCCTTGGCATCGTCTGGTATCCACGCATTCAGTTATGACTGCGACTCGTGCCTCTCGTGGGCGTATATGATTTTCATGTTGAACCCGATGGTGTCACCAGTAAGAAGACCCGGGTCTGATTTTCACCATCCTGCCGTCATCCCATGGAATCCCCGACGGATGGGACAACGGCAAGAAGCCCATCTACATCCACCAACTTTGGTAACTATCACAGACTCAATTTGCTGCTCCACTGTGACAATGTTCACACTGCCGTCGGTATCAATATTGAACAGCAACACGCGCGGTCATCGCAGCCGTTACGGTATGCACACTCCGTACGGGCTGACTCGTAATCGGCCATGTTTAGGCAATGTATGTATGAACGACCGTGAGGTGTCATAAATTTCATAGGTGAGCCCAGATGAATCTACGAGCTCAAATGGTCCCTTAGGTCAAATATGTATGTTCCTCGTTTCAAATGGATCATCTCCAGTCGCAGAGACCTTCCGACGCAGGGCTACTGGAGAATCCGTGGACAAACGGGACTGACCTAGGAGCGCTGGTCATAATAAATAAGAAAGTTATATACAAGTGACTGGATTGTAAGATTAGTCTGATGGTGCACCGCGTATGTGATCAGTAAAGACCCCAGATATGTACGCGGAGGAAAAGCAGGTCCGAAAACATGGGCTAGACGTCGTCCTTAGTCGTTATCATTCATATGCTTCTTGTGGTCCAATGTCAATTGGATCTGAATGATATCTTCCATACAGTTGGTTATGTAACATGACCGTGCAACGTGCTCAGGCATTACATACCTTTCTTCCAAGTCGAGGATCGCAAGCCATCACATATAGGTCGACATGCGCTCTACATCGTCGGCCGGATACAACAATGGTCGACTTTTGACACGGTCACTTGTTTCAATGAAGTCTCTGATTGGTCTTCAGCTGGTTTCTCGGCTAGTTACATTCATCCTCAACCAGGCCCTGGTTCGCCTCACCGCACCTCAGGCCTATGGGACAGCAGCCATTCAATTCGAGCTCCTAATGAGCACTATCCTGTTTCTTAGTCGGGAAGGTGTCAGGAATGGCCTCCTCCGAGTTTGGCCCCAGCAGACGGATGTCGGCGGACCCTCCTCGGTTCTGCGAGTAGCACAGTGTGCCAATCTGGCGGCATTACCCTTCTTCTTCGGTTTACCGACTACTCTCGTTACCGTCGTTCTTTATGCACTTTCTGCCAGTCAGACTACCGCAGGTCAACCCCACTTCCACCTTGCACTACTCAGTTATGCTGCTGCCGCAGTTAGTGAGTTGCTGAGCGAACCTATGCACAATCGGTGAGATAACTTCTTGGGTCGTGGCACGAAACTCTCTTACCTCTACAGTGCCATGGGTGAGGTTCGCACGGAAGCACGAGTGAAAGCTGAAGGACTTGGGATAATCGTCAAAACATTTACAACCTACTTGATATTGCTTTATGACACCAATTCTGGGCAATCAGGCGAGCTGGCTCTGATGGCATTTGCTCTCGGTCAGCTAGCATATAGTGTAGCTGTATTTTGGGTGTATAAGTTACAATTTCCGAAATCACCCCTTTGGCCCATTGGTCTACCTACGCAGCAGCAATCTTCCAGGTCTGTCCCTTACCTTTCTCTACTTCCGAGTCTGAAATTTAATTGAATAGGAAGAATCTATGGAGCCACTTTGTTCTCAAGTATTTCGACCCTGATACACTGTACCTCTCTATGACGATGACATCGCAGTCAGTCGTGAAGCATTTTCTCACCGAGGGCGACAAATTTCTTGTCTCATATTGGAGTCCTCTTCAAGACCAAGGAGGCTACGCGATCGCCGTCAACTATGGCATGTCTCGGGATACTTGGAATGTGATATTGAGCTCATACTCTCATTCCAGGATCTCTGATCGTACGTATAGTCTTCCAACCAATCGAGGAAATGTGTCGAGTCTACTTCTCTAAAGTCCTCTTGGGTTCCACATTGGAGAAGTGGTCGACCACAGACAGGGCTTCAGATGACTTGACAGCACTTGCTCAAGCATCCGGCGCGATTGCCTCCTTGCTTTCGGTTCAGATCGCCTTTTCTATGATTGTCCTAACCTTTGGCTCTTCATACTTGCCCATTGTCCTGCAAGTCTTACTCCCTGCACAATATATATCCACGAGCGCACCCAAAGTCTTGTCCGCGTGGATTTGGTATATCCCAGTTCTTGCCCTAAATGGGGGACTAGAGGCATTTTATTCTAGCGTCGCTACCATGCAAGATCTGGGCAGACAGAGCCAGTGGGTCATTTGTATTCGATGAATTGTATGAACTGTTCTCATGGTCCACAGGTGGATGCTCGCCTTCTCAGTTATCTACATCCTCTCTGCGAGTGCATTATATAACTGTGGTTTCGGCGACACGTCGCTTGTGTATGCCAACATCGCCAATCTCGCGGCTCGTATATGGTACACGTCAACTTTCATAGTGGCCTACTTTGGGAAGAGGACGAAGTCCCACCAACTTAGCCTTGGAAACGTAATTCCCAGATGGAAGTTCTTTGCCATGGTTGCGCTGTCCTTTTGGATCGTCTCTCGTAATGAAGCCAGACAGCAAATTATGGAGGAAGTGCAGCGGTTGGGTCGTGGAGCGTTGTTCTCTGTGCCAGTGCTTGGCCATGTCGCGCTAGGAGGTGGGTTGGGTCTTGTGTGTGTGGCGCTGTGGTGGATCACGGAAGGGAAGCGATTGGTCACTCAAGCTCAAGCACGGGTCAAGGTAGAATAAGCACAGTCACTACTGTCAGTTGTTTACTAGTTGAAGGGAGGCGTAACTCGGAGAGCTTGTGACTTTGCACTGCCACCAGGTCTTGCTGACACTAGTTCATACTACCACAACTATCTCGTTCGGAATGGGTTCAGAGGACGTCGTGGAACCCATTGACGAAGTGGGTAAATTCAATGATCGTTGCTGGACCTTGATGATTTAGACACTTTCATCTTCCAGGCCCAGTTGGCTGGTGATAATGGCCAGATTTATCTATTTCAATGGCTTGCAACTCTGGAGAAGAGTCTTAGAGAGGTTACAGTCGTATGTTCATATAGTTTCCCCGAATTCCAGATTGTCTCACTGCTATATAGGATCAACTAAAGTCTACACAACCTTCAGTCGAAGAAACTTTACTCAAAATTGTATGTGGCAATGACAACTATCCACCACCCGGTCGTGGGCTGCGCAACCTGGCAGCAAGATGCTTCACCATTCAGTATACTCGAGGCGACACAAGAACGCTATTTGACACCCTGCGATTTC
This sequence comes from Guyanaporus albipodus, assembly GCA_038088995.1. Taxonomy (NCBI): domain Eukaryota; kingdom Fungi; phylum Basidiomycota; class Agaricomycetes; order Boletales; family Boletaceae; genus Guyanaporus; species Guyanaporus albipodus. Next base: position 105,725 of record JBBPKA010000101.1, on the reverse strand, counting down.
TACTGAAAACTGCGGGGGATGTGAAGATTGATAAGAGTCTGCTTCGCATGTAAGTTTTCGACCCAGGTCACTTTGTTGTCCCGCATTGAACAATGCTAGTGCAGCTTTTTGGACGATTGGCGAACTGATGTCCGCCTTTGGCTCTCAGGTACGTCTTGAAAATTGGTTTGGTTATTCAAGGCTAAGCCATATCTCTAGTTCATGTCCTTCATGGCCGAAATTGCTACCATTTCTATCAAGACATTCAAATCTTCTAATGTGAGGAACATAAATATACGATTTGCCAGCTCGAACTTTGATCGATTTCGATCAGTCTCCTCACATGCGCTGTCATGCGCTGGTCATGCTTCGTAAAGGCTTGAGTTCAGCAAAGAAGGCATTGTCAGATTCTCTCGCGAAGGATATTCTTAGGAATATGAAGAATGGACTGAGCGACAAGGTTCTCCCGGTCCAACGAACGGTCGCCGGGGTGACGAGCCTTACCTTTTCGACTTGACTCTCTTCTCATTCTACTTTAAGGTTCTGGTTGCCATGTTCTCACCAGAGGAATCGGTAACGCTCGCAGATGTCGAGTCTGTTGTTGGGAGCTGCATTAAAGTCCTAGATGGTAGTGATCGGTTGACAAGGCAGTCACTTGCCTTACTGGTTGGTCACATGCTAGCCGCGACACAGGTTCTCCGAGTTTCCACTGCACCTGATTTCCCACCAAAGGGAAAGAAGGGACAAGAAGACGCCGATGGAGCAAACCCTGCTGTTTTGGAGAGTATGAAACCTCTCCTTAGTCCTGCAGAGATGTTGACGCAATTATCTGTGCACTTCAACAAGCCACAGCTATCACGAAAAGCGCGCGCGGGTATCTTCGATTTCTATTTCTCACTGTTGACGAAGCTTGGCGCAGAGTTTGTAGAGAGTAATTACGGCCTAATCGTCAATCACCTCATGACTGAGGTTGTCTCCCATCCAAAAAATAGTTCCACAAGATATGATAGATTGTTCATCCGAAAGTTGGTTGGCGCTTTACTCAGGGACCTTATCGCGATTAGAATGCTGAGCGAACAGGGACAAATTTCTGCAATTCAAGAGCTTTCATCGTCTTACGCAAAACGATGGCCAGCTCTCATGCCAGGACAAATGGCCCCGAATTCCACTGTCTTGGCAATCGTTCTGAAGGAAATTGCAGAGTTATTGCAGCAACTTGGCAATGCGCCCCCTCCTATCCAGGTACCTGTCATTCGGAAATGGATTTGTCTACAGCACTGTGCTTATTGTCAACGTTCATTCAGGATGCAATATCGGAACCGTTATTGAATCTTCTGACACATCCTAGCCATGGGGTTCGTGTAAACGCGAGCTGGACTCTGAAGTGCTTCTGCTTCTCCACCCCCTTGCGTTTGCCCAAAGCCATACTTTTGATTTCCGAGGCGTTGCACCGTGACATAGAGTCATTGCAATCTCCAGCAGCGCCTTCCGACATCAATCGACGAGCCTTAGGACGTGCATATGGTTTGGCAGGGCTAGTTGCAGTCATCCCGCTCCGTCCTTTGTACGTTTCCTTCGACATTGCATCCAATGTCCTCGATACCGCCACGAATCTTCTCAAGCGCGCAAGTGAGCACGATGTCCAGATAGCGGGTGTTGAAGTAGAGGTCGCATGGACATTGATCGCTTCATTGATGTTACTTGGGCCCAATTTTGTTCGGTCGCACCTTCCTCAGCTCTTGGTGCTGTGGCGCAATGCACTGCCAAAGCCAACGAGCAAAGATAGCGCCCCTGGCCGTAGCGCTAACGAATGGGAATTTCTACTGCATGTTCGAGAGAGCGCACTCGGTGCCATCTTATGTTTCCTCCTTCACAATACCCCGCTGGTGACCCTTGACGTTTCTCGGAGGATTTCGACTTTGCTGAGCAACGCTTTGGCATTTACGTCTCAGCCATTGGAAGAGTCAGCTTCCAGTCTGGAGGGCCCATCCTTCCGCATGAGAGAAAGCTTACTTCGCCGAAGGGTCTTCCAGTGCTTTACTGCATTGGGACCGTCGACACTGACCGACTCCGTCCAGTCTAGTCTGCTGCAGTCCACCATGACCATCTTTGCAGGATCTGAGGCGGATGGCATCTCTGCAATTCAAGCGTCCATCGCCTCCTCTTCTGGCACCTTCACCACTGTTTGGCAGATGGTTGACGGATTTGGACATGGTGTCACTACAATGGATATAGTGAACAACGAAGCTGAGGCATTTTCCAAAGGATTCGAGGTTGGCAGATCTATGCAAGAACAAATTGAAGATCTTACTGATCTACTCGTACGTGCTATTCTCCTATAACGATAATTCACTGACTTTTCCTCAGCTACGTACACCGGTGCTTGGGGCATGCGAACACGATACACTCTCGTTATGTCTGACAGTCCCTGCCAGTAATGATCGTATCACTTTTGATTGTCCAGCTCCTGCGTCAGCTGCCGTGGATGCTTCGATTGAATTGTTCGCTAGATCACTTCCTATACAAGATTCGACCACAGTGACCCGTACTGTGATCCAGCTCATCGAATTGGCTAGGTCCCCAAAACTCGACAAGAACTCTGGTCGGAAGGCAGCAGTTCTTGTCAACTGTGTGGTAGCTATTGCTCGCACTCTTCGCTGGGCGATGGAGTCCCATTCTCGCCAAGCAAAAGAAACCCTTGGGCATTCTCAAGTTACCACCTCTCTGGCTTCATTGCTGAAGGTAATCTCAAGCTGCTAAAACCATATGTTTTTAACGTTCAAGCTGTAGGACGCACTCATAGATGGGGATCCTCTTCTGCGACGAGCTAGTAGCGATGCCATAGGTCGTCTTGCAAATATCTCGGGAACGGCTTTCTTGTCGAGTCAGGCAAAGTTACTGGTTGATCATATCGTCAACAATCGTGACCCACAGGGTCGTGCTGGTTGTGCTGTGGCATTCGCAGCCCTCTATGATCACGTTGGCGGACTCGCCGCTGCGCCAATCCTGAAGACGACCGTGAACATCCTCATGTCACTCAGCAACGATCCGCATCCACTTGTTCACTTCTGGTCCCTGACAGCCTTGGCAAGGGTCATAAACGCTGCTAGTCTGACTTTTTCTCCATTCGTCCCGAGCACTCTTGGAATGTTACTCAAACTATACATGTCTGACGCCCACGAGATTGAAGGCGGGTCACTTAGTAATGCCAACATCAGCGGTGATCTACAGGCGTTCCCAGTCGTATGCCGTATAATTGATGCTGTCATCACGATCTTGGGACCTGACGTCCAAGAGTCGACACGAACGCGATCCCTTGTTCTTGATCTCGTCCAGGAGTTCTCGCTAGAAGAGGACGAAACAATTTTGATCGAGGCAATCAGATGCACTCAGCATTTACTCATGTTTGCCCCTGAACATGTAGACATTCCGGAAACAGTGGGTCGCTTTAGGACTTACCTTGGCTCTAGCCGTCGATTACTCAGGCTTGCTGCCATTGATGCACTGTATCAGCTCGTCCAGAAGGATGCGTTGGTGGTATCGAGGGTCGGTGGCGATCGGCTGGTAGAAGACCTCTTTGCTATGTTGGATGGCGACCCCAGCATTGAGGGTGTTCGAAATGTCATAGCAAGTTGGCTCGCTCAGACGGCCATTCACAATCCCTCTGCTTGGATTGATCTATGCCAAAGGATCATGCTGCGGACCAATGCTACTCAGAAGGTGGTCGACAACTCCGGAGACCTTGACGATGAGGGTCAGTCATTAAATGCGGGGATGCCTGCGGACAACTCCGATCAGGACCGGTCCCCATCCATTACTATGTCTCGTTGGAGGACTCAGCTATTTGCTCTACATTGCCTACACGAGATTTGCGCTATCGTTAATCAGTCCGGAAGGCAAGAACAGCTCGACATACTGTATGCACGCAACCGAGGCTTCCCTGTCCACAGCCTTCTTGTTTCTCGCATACCAGACCTCATCAAAATGGCATTCACTGCATCAGCAGCATACGTCACTGAGATCCGCCTTGAAGGGCTGGTTGTTCTACGCGACATTATCCAAGTATGCGCGTATTTCCTCCAAAGTGTTTCCCACTCACCACCATCCAGGTATTTTCCAAGTCACCTGATCCAGATTACCCTGAAGCGTTACTACTTGAGCAACATCAGGCTCCAATTACCGCCGCCCTTACGCCTGCCTTCTCTTCCGACTCTACTCCTGAAATCCTGTCATCTGCGATTGATGCCTGCGCAGTTTTTGTGGGCTGTGGTGTCGTCAAGGATGTAAGCAGGATGGGACGTATTCTCAAACAATTAACGAGTGCTCTCAAAGAGGTCGATGGTGAGCAAGAGAGCAAGGATGTCCTGGGATGCTCTGACCTCCATGTTTAGATTCTGGTAATTTAAAAATGGGAGCACTAGAACTCAGCCCAAACGCTTCTGGAGCGCTAACTGTGTCCATCCTTACTGCATGGGCTAGATTAGAGATCGCTTCCGCAGAGCAAGCCTATATCCTTGATGTCATAAAACCTCACAGGGGCGTTCTTGCGTCGCAGTGGATTGCGTGTTTACGGGACTACGCTACCATCCGTGCAGACTCGGAATTCGTTCACGACTCATCTATCGTATCCGTGGACCCTTCTTATGCAAACCTTGGGAAAGTGGTCTTGCTGCCGGTAAACCAATAAATTTTATGACGTGCGGTGATCTGACCAGGCCGCAGTATTACTCCGATTCTTGGGTTACTATCCTCCAAGCAATTACGAATGCAATGGAGCACAGTGACCAGCATATATCAAGTGCTGTTCTTGGACATAGCTCCGTTGCAGCACAGTCCTCAGTAAACGTTTCTGAACTTCCTCGTGCTGAGCCAGCGCCACTATTTTTCGTAATCTTTGGTCTCATTTATGAGGCCTTGGCGATATCTTCCGCTCAGTCTGGACCTTCCAACTCGCGTGGTGCTACAGTATTCGCGTCGTTGAGGGCCCTAAAGAGTCTGATCGAACCGCGCTACTCGGGAAGAGCGCTTCTTGAACCCACTGCCTTTAAAGAATTCATCAGTCTGTGCTACCGAATAGTGATGGTAGAAAACGCGGCGATCCTTGTGCACCTATTGGAGGTCGTTACAGCATTTGCGCAGCATTTTGGTCACCTTGGTGTTGAAAGTATCGTAGCCCCGTGAGTTGTCAAGAAGTTCGTTCAGCACTTGTCCTAACACCCTTGATAGGAACGAAGCCTTGTCCCCGAGCTCTGTTCGTGCACATTGTTTGAAGATTAGTGCATATATTCTGCGCCATACTCGACATAATCAGGGTGCCCCGGCTATTAGTGAGTGACTTGTATGTTTTTTGTCCTTGCTTACTGCTGAACGAACGTCATGAAGCCGGAACGGTCTCAGAGCTCACCAAAATGGTGAACTGCGCTTTGGCTGCTTTCCAACTCATCGCATCTACCACGGAGGGGAATATTCGGGAGGATGTCAGGGGCGTCGGCTGCATGCTTTATGCGGGTATGGTTGCCAAATGGCGTCGTGATGTTCTCCCCTGACTTCTGCCTACCGTTAGAACTCTTGAAAGACGAGACGTTGGATATTGATCTGATAACCCCGAGCTTGCCCACATTCAAGTCTTTGGTTTTGGTTGATTCTCACTCAAAAGTCCGCGATCGCTACGACAGCCTGATTCATGGTGTCCTATCATCGTGTCTCCTTAACATTGATGAAATGCGGTGGGCTTTATTACATTCTCAATTCTCTTCGCATACTTAAGACATTCTGTAGTGGCAGAGAAGGGCTAATCTCAACTAAAAAAGTCAAGTCTAACCTTCTAGCTTCCGTTCTGATCTTGACTAGTCTGCCATCGAGAGTAAAAGTTGCTCGCGGTGTGGTAGAGCATCTGTGTTTTGTGATCTCGCAGAAGCTAGAAGAGAATGATGATGTAAGATTGTCCCCGCCAGCGAATCATTATGATCTCTAAAATCAGGGCCACAGATGGCTATTGTTGCTGTTCACTGCGCGAAGACTATCACGGTTGCGGCCTCTGGCAACGAACTGCTTCGTGCCTGCGTGCGGCTTTTGTTACCTGGTTTGATCCATTTCGTTGCCAGAATGTCCTCCCGACTGGATGATGGATCACTCTCGGAACAAAATAATGCATCGATCGAGGAAGTGTGGAAAGCATTCTCTGCTCTCCTCGCACTGATCACAACTGAACAACGTAAGTGACTTTCGACTATCTTCTACTTCGGACCTGAGGCCAGAATGCAGGGACCCGTGTATTGAGCGTTGTCCTGCCCACGGTTACGCTCTTGCTTCGACCTTTACAAAATCTACCATCAAGCACGCACATGAGCGCGGTCGCACAATTACTCTCGCTCGCAGCCTCGGTCCCGATTAACTTCAGGGAAGCGACTGCACAGCTTGAGCCCGATACACGGGAGGTTCTTGAACTCTCTATCAGGAAAGCAGTGGGCAGCCCGTCGACCGCAACACAGACGGCTTCACGCCCACAGATTTCCCTAAGATCGTTTTAGACTGTCGGATACCTTTGCTAATGCACCACATCTCTATTTTTCCCGCTTTAAAAAGTGATACTGTCATGGGCTCAAATACCGTTATGCACATTATATCTCGCGTGCGCGAGCAGTAGAGACTCCCTTGAAGTGCCGGAACACATGCGTTGGGGAGTGACTGCATGACCGTCAAGCCTCCGACTCGGCGTCCCTGATACGATATGATTAATTGACAAGACGAAATGACATGACACAATCATGCTCATGCTCACGTCGCGTGTCTTTTCCGGTCCGACTCTGTCTCAGCGTGGAGGTTCAAGCGTTCCACATGTTCGAGTTTTTCCCAAAGTGATTCATGATGCCAATCCCAACGATACGTGACTCAACTCGCGTTTTATTTCCTTGTCCCATCGCCACAACTAGCTGATTGTTCTTGACGAGGTGATAGACGGACCATTAACGTGACCTGAGCCGTTGGACATTGCTGACTCTTCTTGAAGTGCTTTGCAGTGAAAGGATTGACCGCCCAATGAGCCTACGAGGACATGGTCGCATATCAGGTAGGGTCTCGTTCAACGACCTGGAGAGTTTTTTTTTTACTATGCCGCCTGTCAGGGCTCAGTTCAGGTTGCACTTCCGGCTCACCCAGTTGCCGGTAAAATTTGCTCTCACCGGGATTCGAGAAGGCTCATTATCAATATCAATTTGGGTATTCACAGGACAGTATAAGTACTAGTTTCCGGTCTTCCGGGCTACTCGCCTCCAACAATGTCCCACTGGTTCGTGAGCCGACCGGCTCTGCACTCCCATGCTGAATCCCTTCCCAGTCAGCAGACACTTAACTTAACACAAACCAAAGATATCGAGCATGCAACAGTATCCGACGACCCCAGAGCTTGGAGTCATGCACGGAAGGCGAGCATGGGTTATTGTCCTGCTGCACGTCATTCTGTTAACCAAAAATACACTAGATATTAACACTGGTGATTGTCTCCTCAGCATCAATGATCGCCGGCCTTGCAACCACTATCCAGAATCGTGAGCACCTTCCCTCTCGAAAACATTAGCTCATATATGCTCTCACGTAGCGGCAAATGCACAGATAGAGCAGGATCTAAGTGCTTCCAGCTCAGATATCAGTTGGAGCGTTTCCTTGTTTATCCTCGTCCAAGGACTATTTCCTGTGGTTTGGAGTGCTATCAGCGAAATTAAAGGCCGCAAGGTCTGCTCTCGGTGGATCATGTTGATTGCTACTTTCAAATAACATCCAATCCAGGTCGTCTATTTATCATCGATGTCATTATTCGTTGTTGCCTCGGCTGTCGTGGCTACCTCGAAGACCATTGGTGTCGTCATAGGAATGCGAGCCGTGCAAGCCGTAGGGTGGACATTCATTCTCATTGACATTCTACGTCCCTTGCTGACTTGGTGCGTTTTGCTCAGTTCAAGTGCGGTCATGGCTATCGCTGCCGCCACTCTTACTGATATATACGAACCTCATGAACGAGGTGCGAAGATGGGGATATACTATGCGGCACCACTTCTCGGCTCTTCTATTGGCCCTTTCCTTGGTGGAGTTCTTGCACAAGCTCTTGGTTGGCGTGCGATATTCTGGTTTGCAGTTATCAGTGGGACCACCGTCCTGGTATCATTGTTAATCTTCTTCAAGGATAGCTTTCGGAAGGAGAGAAGTCTCTCGTATCAGAATGTCCTGCGTAGAAGATTAGAGCACCGGCCACGTTCGACTGCAGGGGGTCGCGTCGACCCTGTGGAATTACACACCGAGAGGTTACAGAAAACGCCTCTGGAGAGAGAAGGTTTAGAAGCCGGAACGAACACCTCTCATGCTATCAACGATGTGACGCTTTCGTTCACGGATGTCAACCCCTTTCCACCCATTGCCTTGGTGCTGAGACGATGGAATAACAACGCCATTCTTCTCGCCTCTGGTTGGTGGATTGCAGAGTATCCATCGTCTGCTAGGGTGCTGATCTTGTATTAGGCTTGATATTTGGTTTCTCGTGCAGCCTGTCGTACACCTGTGCGAGAACATTATCGATCTGGTATGGCTATGATGCACTACACACAGGTCTTGTTCTGCTCTCCACTGGAGTAGGTGAGTTTATTCGAATCTGCGCCACGATGCCCCATGTAGCACCCTGACTACAGGTAGTATATGCGGTAGCACCTTTGGAGGAAAATGGTCCGATGCAACGCTGATGAAGTTGAAAAGTAAGCACGGAGGAGCAATGCGTCCAGAGGTGTGCTACTTGATCATCATCCGTCATCCTCGATTCAAGTCGGAAATTATAGATGCGACTCCAGAGTACCGTGCCAGTTATGGTATTACTTCCTCTCTCCGCGTTAGGTTATGCTTGGATTTGCCAAAATCACCAACCAGTTGGCGCAATTTGTGTAATGTTATTGATAGCTGGTTTTTCCTCACTGTTGGCATTCTCTTTTCTTCAGGAACCCCTTGCAAATCGCTGAATCGCTTGTTTCTAATAGGTGGATATATACCAGTACACTCGCCTACATTGTCGATGCCAATGCAGGACGATCCTCAACTGCTGTAGCATCAAATAGTGTATATAGAGGGATCATTGCGTGCGTCGCAGCTGAAATTGCCATTCCACTCCAGGCGAGTATCCTTCGTAGTGGCATAACGGTTCTGACTCTTTCCTCAGGATAAGATTGGGGATGGTGGGCTATACACTTTCTGGGCAGGCCTGCTAGTTATAATGGAGGCACTGGTCTTGCTGGTCCTGAAATTCGGACATGAATGGAGGGAGAGATGCGAAGAGGCTGAAAGAAAAAATCTCTAGATGCTAATTGACCGCGGGACTCGAACGTTTCTTGTTGTAAAGTTGATTTATGCACACTGCGATACACAGTGCTGTAATACTACGAACGGAGTACATGAGATATACTAATGCCAACGGCCTGCTTGGATGTGCACAACTATGAATAACTCGAGAATTAGAGCGGCTCAAATCTGAGCATTGCCGGCCTGATCAACACTGCGCAGTTTCACATACACATCACTACCTGTAAACACCTGAGCAGCGGTATCAATAAATGCAGTGAACGTGAGATACGAACCCCATCCATCCAGTGAAAACAAGTCAAGTGAGCCACCGAAATACCTTGTATACAACCGGCTCATTGGAAGCCCATATCCTAAGCCAGCAATCGTCCCTAGCCCGACTTGTACACCCTTCCCTGTAATTTCACCAAAGAGATTAGTGTCGCCTGCACTGGCGCTTCCGCCAACAGCGGCGCTCCCGCCAATGTATTGCGCAGCGTAAGGACCATCGTTCTCAGAACTTCCAGCAGTAGTAAATGCATACGAGAATATCCGTGCCATATTAGAGGGTGATACGCCACCACCTTGATCTCGAATTCTGATCGAGAGGAAGGGAGAAACAGGAGAAGGCGGAGGAGATATAGTTACGGTGACCGGTGCGATTGCATGCGTAGACGCTGTGCCATGTAGCTGGTAGTGACGTTCTACGGTTGCTCGGAAGGCATTCTTCAGAATCTCAGTGAGGATGTATTCAAGGTGTACAGGAACATAACTTTATCGTCCAATCAGACGCTGTAAATTAGGCAGTATCGAGACTCACGCAAACGTAGCATCTTGATGCCCATTGATTATGATAGTTGGTGCGGCTCCAAGCGTTGCCTCGCAAAGTTCGCTCACGAATGCGCCACACATTTTCACCATAGCTGCGGGAGAGCAGGCCATGTCAACGATCCCGTAGTGAGATGTGGGACCGATGTCTGTCTGCCTTTCCAGGGCCAGTGACAAGGCAATGTGTTGCTCAGCAATCAGACGAACTGAAATCCGGTTATGAATGGCACCGTCCAAGAAATTGCTTATTTGTGTGGGAGATATATATTTAGCGCATTCCTGGAAGCTAGCACAACACGACAGTCAAAACATGCGAGTTCTGGCCGGCAGGATGCAAGAGGACGAACCCTTTTGCCATGGTGGGTATGTCATTGCGATGACTTTCTACTAGATGACTGAGCTCGGCTGTGAAGTTCGTGTTCTCTTCGGGAGTGGTGACGGGCGGGTAGCTTGCCAGAAATTGAAAGCTCTGCCTGTATGCATTTAGCGTTTTCGAAACATAGGGATTGGTTCCGACAATGAACGGAAGGCTCTCGAGTGCGCGTACCCGTCTTGCGAGGCGACGCGGGAGTTCGGAGACCACGAAAGAGACGCTGCGGAGGACGGAGTCTGGTGTGAGAGGCTGGCCGAAAGCCACGAGTGACTTGAGTGTGAGTGGGGTGGGGGGATGAGCAGCGTAAGAGGCCAAAAGTTGTGATATCTGGGCACTCGGTGGATCTGGGGCACGCCGTTGGACGTGAAACAGTCGGCATTGCAGTGGTCCTCGGGTTGCCCGCATCATCGCAGTGCTCGCCAAAGACAGAGCTTCAAGTTTGCCACAAGTACTTGCCTTCACTATAGTATGTACCTCACCCTACGCTAATGAATAACACGAATATATATCATCTTTCTATGTTGACTACACAAATCTCTCAAGTCGCCACCAGCCCCTCGGATGCATGAGCGAAATCAAGTCGATTCGACACGCCTTCTGTTTCCTCGTGGCTTAGGTTCTCGATGGAGATTATCAATCAGTCAGTCGAAAGCATTTGTTGCTCACTTGGTTTGGCCAACTCCACATCCTCTGCTATCTCTGCCGTATACGACGATGCACCGCTCACAGAAACGGAGGCCGAGTCACGTCGACGCAATGACCGTCGCGGTCGCGAGTCGAGTGAAGTGGTTGTATCCAGTCCTGGCGAGTGCGCACGTGGCGGAGACTGCGGGGTCGAATGTACCAAGTTAGAGTGGGTAGCGGTGCTAACTGCAGATAGTCGTGGCAGCCGGATCTTAAGTGTAGGCGTAGAGGATGTGCCCGACTGAGTGATTGTTACGGACGCTTTGGGCGTCACAGGCTTAGAGGGCGACTGTGTGACGGGCGGCAGAACTGGCGGGCTAGCTTCGGATATAGCAGGTATGAGTGCATCTGACACTGGAGGTGGAGAGGCTGCACGTTGAACCAGAACCGTTGGACTACCCTCCTCGATCTTAGGAGCCTGTCTGGGTTTCCTACGGCCCCTACGGCCCCGATCAGGCTTTTCGGCTCGTCGCGAGGTAACCTTGAAATCCTTTTAGCATATTCTCCCCTATGTTGCAGTCATCAACCTACCAGTTCCGCACCTCCCTTAGGCGCTACTTCGACAGAAGTAAGTTCTTCCCCTCCCCTCTCCCGCCTTGTGGAAATTCTTGCCCTCTTTGGCCTAGCGGGAGAGGGGAGGTCGACAGAAGCCGGTGGCGATGCTGTCTCGCAAGGGGTGATTTCTGTAGTGTTCCTAGCAGACAATCTGGACGGTGCTTTGCGCTGCTTCAAACTCAGCCACCTGTCAACGAAATAGAGATCCCACACACTTACCTTCGATACAACAGGTTTGGTAGTTTCTTTGATTCGAGGTGTTGTCACAAAAAGAGATGACTGAGGCTCAGGATCGGTCTGCGTTCCAAAATCTACCATGGCTCTCTCTGCCACCTTTTGACCTTCTGCACTGGTCGAGGCGGCAGGTAATCCAAATGGTTGGGTGGCCAAGCCTGTTGTGGATTTACCTCTTAACGAAGATAAGTTGTGGAAATCACATAAAAGCTTTAAAACTACTTGAGTTCATTGCTCATTGCACAGTAACCAAACAACTTGCCTGTGCGGTGCGTAAATCATCAAATGAGACGAGGGGCTCCTTAAATGACGATGATTGGAGCTGGGTTTCCTCCATCTCGTCAAGAGAGCTCAATGAAGTCAACGGTGAAGACGTCGCGGATAAAATATCGTTCTCTCTGTTGGGAAGTTGCCGTTCGTCTCGAACCTTTTCGATCTAGATTTCGAAAACAAGCTCACCTCAGTTCTGAATGCTGTCCCTTGCTTATTTTACTCCAGAAGTCGAGCATGATGACGCGTTCAGGAACTCTGTATCGTCTCCCATTGATTAACACTTCGTCGAGAACAAGCTTTTCCGTCATCGCTGTGGACTGTGGATGTATAATTTCGATGTTCCCGTTGTTCCATTGATTAGGTTTAGTAATATCGATGGGTGCAACGTTTTGCTTTGGGATGCGTCGTTTTGGCTGCTGTATAGCCCGGGAAGGATATTAGGGGGGGTGAGCGAACCCCATCGGCACAGTAATTGTTAAGAACCCACAAGAACTTGATCAGCATGATTTGGACACATCCATTTTTTCCCAAAAGAGGGCATTGAAGTGAGGGGAGGGTCAAGACAGTCAAGATGGAAGTGAAGATTGCAGTAATCGCAAGAAATGATCGCTCTTCCACTTTCCAGTGTTAAACTGTGCGCGACGGACGTCGATCTATGGGTGTGCTTCTTCGAAGGTGCATGTCCTACAAGTCTGCTGGGCAGTGCTGACGTCCCACACCTAAAGCACAACACCGGTATACCATTTCGGTCCTTCAATCGATATAAATCGCGATCTTCAAGTTGTCCATGACGGCTGCGAGATATGCGTTGGTGAGGATAGCAAAAATAATAGCTCATTTACTTAAGGCGGGGCTGTTTTAGCTCGGAAGCGTCCACATAAGTTCCGTTGGCGCCAGTGGCAACTGCAAAACAGTGGGATAGGGTACTGGTCAAAAAGAAAATCCACAAACCATCCTTGAAAAAACTTCTGATATCATCTGGGAGCTGGAATTCTTTGGGGATGCATGTTTGAGCAAGGTGAATGAGGGGAGACATAAAAGATGGTGCAGGTTTAGGCGGTGGGTTCTGCGAAATGCAAATGAGCGTCACATGCACAACCAGCATATGATCAAATAGCATACTCTGCGAAGAACACAACTTGGACAAAACCATTTTTCGCCTTCAAGGTCGACTGCTTCCATAGGAGGGTCCAAGCACCATAGATGAAATGCCCGAGGACAGCTATCGCAGTACACTAATGCACCCAAGGATCGGCATGACGAACAATGGTCCTCGTTTAGCTAAGCACAAAAAACGGTAAAACGTGAGGTTCATACGCTAGTGATGACTCGAAGAGCACGCACCAGACCCAATGAAGGCTCGGGAGAGAGCGAGATTATTCCGACAGGTTCTTCCTTCACTTTGAACCCTCGGTCAGTCTCCTTTGCCTTTCCCTTATCCTTTCTCGTTGGTCTTACTCTCTCGCTGGTAGTTGGTGGAACGGAGCCTTCACACCCAGGCAGCGAGTTCGCACGAGACATTGAGATCGAGGGGTCGTCTGATTCGGGTTGTACCGGGAATGGATCGGAATCTGGGAGAGGTGGAAAGCTGGGCTGGCGCGAAGGCGGTGCGTCTGGCGGAACTGGATCAGACGCGGGAAGGGGTACAGAGAGGACACTTGTGGCACCGCCGTTGTGCAAGTTTCTAGCACTGGCCCGTTGAGCACGCCCGTTCGCAATTCTGAGTGTGCGGCGGCGGGCGACCAACGAAACAACAAGAAAGACAAATGATACATCGACAAGGGTTTGGGTTGAGCCGTGCAGGAGATGCAGTCAGAGGAGAGCCCAGCGGTGTGAAAAGGTGAGGGAAACACACCCTTTGTCGACTCTGGCTCGCTTTCGACGAGGCCCGTCGACTTCCGAGACGCTGAGAGCAGCAGTCATGAGGCCCGAGTAGGTGGAGCCTGGATCCGATGAGGGGAGATAGGATACGAAAGCGGATGGTTTCTTTGGGTCGCGCTTCTGTGCCGCCTGCTGAACAGACAGCAGGGAAGGTGGGCCTGGCAATATTTCAGTAGAAAGGGAAGGATCCGAAAGACCCTCGAGGTGGGGCGGTTGCAAGACAGGAACTCCTTGCAACAAGTAAGCCGGAACCTCTGCCATAGAGGTCATGGTTCAAGGACGAGAAAACGGCTAACTTGCAGGAGCGATCCAGTGCTTGCCCGACGTAGAACAGAAAGCCACGTCCTAGGGCGCGACGAACGTCGTGAGCAGCGAAGTTATGACCGGCACTTGCAGCGCTCACCCAGACTTAGTACTGGATGCTCGGAGGTCTAGTAACAAGCGACGTGGCGGCGACACTGTCCTCGCACAGACAACAATTTTTCACAAACGACATACTGCACATCTCTGCTACGTAGTTGTCAAGCCTAGATACCACTGCTCGACCCATCCCACACGCTCGCGACGGGCTACCCAACAAGCTCAAGGTTCTAGACCTGTCGAGCCCAGTTATTCATCAACTCTCAGGAGATCAGCAGTTTCATCACAGGTAATCTAGAGTCCTCTGAGCTAGCTCACCTATTCTACAGGGATGGAGCCGAATATGTTCCTGTCGAACAAGAGAACATGATTAGAAACCCTGTGCCCTTTATTTTCAGGCCGAGCACAAGAAACACGGAACGCGCATATCACAGCAGTGGCATTACAGCAAATGGCTCACCGAACAACTTCACGAGGTGATGTGCAAGTCATGTCAAGGCGGCAAGGCCATGGCCCTTATCAGCAGAAGAACCTTCTGAAGTATCACAGTCTCGGGATCCTGAGAGCGATACTTCAGACCCCCTCTTAGACTTCGCTATGAGTCGTCTGTGAAGTCGATTTCCTCGGTGGGCCTCCCAATGTTGTTCTTCAATCATTACGGGTCGTCGGGGATTTGTTGTGCACACTTGGCATACAATTTTCCGTCTCGCTTGCAGGATGTCGGAGGGGCTGACAGTGTATGTAACGTGAGAGTCTGCGCCACTCACACTAAACGGTCTGCGCACTTGACGGATCTATTCTGATTAGCAAACATTGCGCCCGCCAGCGAGGATAACGATGCGGGGGGTGGAAGCTCTTCTCCTTGTAAAAAGGCTAGATAGAACAGTGTCTCAGCTACAATTCTGCATACTGGCCCAACTCACATCTTGTGATTGATTCAGCAGGAGACAAAACTTTCGATGTCCATTGGTCTCCCAGAACTAGAAACAGCGTTAATTCTCGTCGCAAGATCACTAGGTAGCGCTTACCTGTGGCATCAAGAATGTATATAGAAGCCATTGGGATCGAGTTTCCACAATTCGTGTTAGCACTGTGTATCGAGGGAAGCAATTTGTTCCGCAACCACGTGACTTGGCGTTTGGCATACTTGCGGGTCGACAACTTCATATTTTCTACTCCCTTTTCGAAAGCTTGCTGTGTGCCAGAATCATTGGTCGAAAGGAAGTCGTGAAATTCCTTGAACCCTATCGACAGATATAATACACACACGCGGCAAAAGGTCCCGCGTACCAATACATTGATAAATGCCAACCGTGTAATCTGGGTTGGTCGGGGAAGAGCTTGACTCGTCCTTTACCTCAACTAAGGAATTGTTAGTTAGAGCCTGCGACAAAGAACCAGTTTGTTGCAGAGATCTTATTTCTTCAAGAAGACCTTGCTTCGTACGGGAAAAACTGTCGGAATACAGAAAAACAGGTTAGTAGAATTTACAAACCTTGATCATATCGTCAACTCTTTCATCAAGACGAGGATTCAACACCGAAGGCTGCGCGTAGAGCCAAAAGCAAAGAGTTCGATATCTTTGTACAATAACTATATCATGATGTTTGTACCGCACAAGAAGATATAACCCACCGAGGGATGAGTGGACTACTTGATTGTTCACTTATAATCTCGCTTGGCGTTCTTCTTGTCTCTTGCATCACCCGCAAACTGCGCAACACCTTACGGGTATCTTTCCAGTGCCATCGAGATGCTACTGGAGGATCCAAAGCCTGCAGTAATTCATGCAAAGAAAGTGCATCGTCAGGATGAGTGGCCGCATTCGGTGGGGACTCTGGAAGTGCCGTCCACAGGTCGAAAAGATCGGGTTTCAGCTGCGAGATGGAATCCTGCAAAGAAGCGGACATCGGATAACCAGACGATAGTGCGGAGTCTAGGTCTTTATTTGCCAGTCGATTTGGGAACAAGAGATGTTGAATCCAGTAGGACGTCCCACCGACGACGATGGGGATTTGCTTCATTCTATATGTTTCTTCGATCTCACATAGGAGGTTAGGTGCAGCGCCGCCGAACACCGGTGAAGCCACCTCACCACTTTGACGGCATCATTTACCCATTGTCCAACAACGTACTGCTCGCCTGGTTGCTTGAAGTCCATAAGGAGGTGATCCACGCCCATACGTTCTGCTTGAGGGACCTTATTGGTGATTATGTCCATCCCAGTATAGACCTGCATGGAATCTGAGTTGATGATACGTGCACCATGCCACTGGTGATCGCCAGAGCGGTCTTGATATAACTCCTGGCCGAGCTTGAGTGCAAGCTCCACTCCTAACTTGGACTTTCCAACTCCAGTCGTGCCACAGATGGTGATCAGAGGCATTAACGAGGACATGCTGAAGGTTGGTGAGAGTCAGTGAGAAGGGACGGGTGCTTCAGGCTCTTGTTATACCTATTCCTCGAACCTGAAACGCCGGTGTTACTACTAGCCCATGGATGTTCATACGAGAGAAAGAAGAGTTGGGCATGTTTTTTCCACGCTTATTTCTTTTGTCTGGAAAAATATCTACTAAACGAAATAAGTCGTATTTCCTTTACATTGGCCATGTCCTCTGTCGTTCGTTCAGGAATCACTCGCATATCACTTTCAAACCTGCGACCAGCTTCTGGGTCGTTACACAATGTACGCTCTGGGGGAGCATACCGCTTCAATGCAACTGACATTCGGTTAGCAAAAACGCGTCGGGCGAGGTCAAGGCTCGGGGTACGGTGGGACGTCCGGACGCGGTCATAAAGGGCAGAAAGCGCGTTCCGGTAACGGCAAACCCAAAGCTGGCTTCGAAGGCGGTCAGACGACAATACTCAAGAAATTCCCCAAGAGAGGCTTTGTCAACCCGTATGCGTTTGGCACACCCTCACCGCCAGTTATCTTATGTTGGACTCGTGTAGGAACCGCAAAACTTATGTCGCAGTTAACCTGGACCGTCTCCAACACTGGATAGATCAGGGCCGCCTACATTCAACACCAGAAAAACCAATTACCGCAAGGGAGTTGCTATTCAGCGGCTGTGTGCACAACGTGCACGATGGCATTAAACTATTGGGAAACGTCTGTTTTCATGGTTCGGCCTGTTTTTGGTTGCGTGATATTTTCATTTGCAGGGTGCGGAATTCTTGAAGGCAGCTGTGCATATCACACCGTCTCGTGCTTCAAAGAGTGCCATCAAAGCCGTAGAGGCGAATGGCGGGTCCGTGTTCTGCCAATATTATAACTCACTGGCGCTACGCGACTGCGTCAAGGGTCGGACGGATCGTATTTCTGCCGCGCCAACTCGTCGCAATGATATCAGTGCGTTGCTCTGCTCTTTGATGATTCAGTATTTGATACCTTCACTAGTTTGGTATACCCAGTGGCGAAATCGAGGTTACCTTTCTCCAGAAGCAGTCGGAAGAATGCCCCTTGTGTCAGAACGCTGGAGGGAGCTGTCAAGGCAACTTCTTACATTCAAGACTCAAAGCTTTTCGAAAAGAATAACCATTCAGCCAGTAGAGTAAAGAGTCTAATCAATACACTATACATCCGCTGTAACTTCTGCCTCCAATCTGTCTGGCGAGATACTGCGAGAACGCGAACGATATGATAGTTGTGACGATGAGCGTGAGCGTGTGGGACTTCTGGAAACGTATCGTCCATTTGCAGAAGGCGAGCGGTCTCTTTCTATGCTCAGGCTCCGTGACCTCGAGAGACTTCGACTTGTGCTCCCACTTTTACGGCTGGCGCCGTCTTCGCTCTTGCCTTCCATTGCATCCAGTAATCGGCTCTTCCGTGGTCCGATTTCACCGTTCTCTTCCAGCGTCTGCCGCTTGGCCATTCGAGGCAGGATAATGTCACATACTCTCTCTTCAGTGAGTAAGTTATAAATAAACTCGTCAAAGTAAGTTAACGAGTATCCGGCTATAATAGTGTCAACGATATCCATGGAAGCATCCTAGATTCGTACACAAGTCCCGATACCTTAGCTTTCTGAAGTCCTTCATAAGGGGTTCAAGGATTTCATATACTTCCATTGCACGAAATGTCATCCGGATATACATTGCGGCGAGTGCTCTCATATATCTAACGGGTGTGTCAAAATATGCCATCCAGCGTGAGCAATTAGTGCTGGCTCACTTAAATTCGTCAGCCTGGAGGTACTCGATTAAGATTTCCTTCTCGGGCTGGAGTTGCAAGAGCTTCAGAAGCAAGCAAAGGAATTCGGTAGGACGCTGGTTGCCATAGACCCCCCCGATGTAACGGAGTTCGATAGCCTTGTCGATGAGTGATTCAGCTATGCAGATTATCATTGTTAATAAGAAGGCACCTCGCACGCTTCAGTGCAAAACACACCTGTCAATGCGAAACAATGCTCCTTCCAATAAGTTGACTCCCATATCCGGTTCCGAATCACAGTTTCCACTAAAAACTAAAAAGATCAGGAGGAACAGCGTCAGTGGTACAATGAGTATAAACCTGTGGATTCTGGCCGTGAATGGCAAGTGCACCTTTAACCGTCGTGTTCGCCATGGGTGCTCGAGGGGTTGTAACAAGCACGCTCTTTCGAAAAGAGGTTGTTTGTACTTGTTAAGATCAGAAGGATTTGCCTTATTTGATGCTCTAAATTTGATTCTCTTTGCCTCTACCAAGCTTGCAAACTACATTGGCACAATTGACTGGATAGTTGCATCATGGATTGGTCACACAACCCCCGTGCCCTAATCACTACACAAATAATACTGTCATATTCAACACTCTTTCAACTTAGTAATACATTCAAAGCTAAACAGGATGAATTCCTCTGAGATCACAGTAACTGGCGAATCATCGATGCGATAAATCCTTGGAAGTGCAGCCTACAGGCTTCACGCAATACGCAACCTGATCAATCCTCCATAGCCCATTGGGGGAGCCACTTCTCCCAGTCTTCCCAGGCGGTCTTATCGTCTCCGCCGTCGGGGTGGTGGTGACGCCCTTTTCGGGGATCAAGAATAGTGGGCAGGACATGCAAAGCACCATTGCGTGCAGGAATATCAAATGGTCCAACGTGATGGCCGTTGACTCTAAAACTCGTAAAATATCGCGGAGAGCCAAGAACAGGCAAAGTTGATTTATAGCGTGCAACGTGGGCCCAAAGGTAGTGATCCTGGAGCAGTGTTGGGAGGGTGACGTTGTACTCGTAAACAAGTTCCAGAAAACGTCCGTTGTTTGTGGACAAGACAAAGTTCCCAATACCTTCGTCGAAGGAATCGTGGTTGGGCACCATGAGCTGCGTTTCCAACTCATTCCAAAGACTGAGGCTGAATTCTGTATCATGAGATGTTGCATTGTGGAAGTAATCTATAGTCGGTTTAGATGCGCTCGTGGCTTTGGTTTATCTGCACTTGCCAGTGTAAAAGATGGAATTGGGGACGATGTGATACTCGAGTAGTTTCCTCAATGCCTTCTGGCCGAATGGCGAAAACAGGTATAACCTTAGCTTCTTCGGAAGCCGCTCGAATGCACCAGACGTGGGGATAAATGCGGTGGCCACTCTTGCTTGCAAGAAACCAGCATCCTCGAGACTACGCCGGCGGTCAATAGCACCTGTGAGACCGACACGCTGAATGGCGCTTGTCTAGCGAAACGTCAGCGAAGAGCACCAGACAGCTGATAACAAGCTCCTTACGAAGAAAGAGAAGACTTTTGGCGCCAAGAATGCTTCTTGGAAAATTGACGGAGGCGGCAACAAAGGATAGTTGATGTGGTGAATAACACCTGAAGCAAACATCAGAAGACGAAGAAACCTGAACTACGACATGTATCTTCACCATTTTTGGCTTGGATATCTCTCTTTGTCACATCCACGAATTTATTGATTCTTATACGAGGTGGAATTAAAGTGCTGTGGACGCTCAACCTCAGTGGTTGCGAGTCCACTGAGCCGTAATCAAGTGTCAAGTAAGTGGCGTAGGTGGAGTTCTGAACGAGATCGGCAGTTCCGTACGATTCTGGAAGGATGTGATACTCAATGATCTTGCGAATAATGTGTTTCAGTGCTTCTTTGCGCTTCTCTTTATCTGGTGACTCAGGTTCTTTCTCGAGTTCCTCTGCCCGATGAACAAAGTCTCCAAGATCATGGTTAACACCACTGGGTTTGGAAGTACCCTCCGAAAAAGGGACAAGGTTTTTCTCGTCGTACCGGTGATCACCGTGGTCGGGCTGACGATGATGGTCTGGAAAAGCAAAAAAAGTGATGCTAGACAAATGCCTCAGATCAAGTAATGGCCTGTAACCCCAAATGGCAGACAAACAAACCTCTTGGATGGGTCGTCGAGAAGTATAACACTTTCACTGAAGTCGATAGCCTTCACTAAACGTGAATATCTGTTCAATGGCATGAGCTCTTTCCCATTCACGGATTTGAATAACACTCACTGTCTGTCTTCTCTTAGTATCTGATAAATAGTTCTCTCTTCTGCAAGATTACTTGGCACAAAACCCAGGTATCCAATGAGGCCATCCACACTAAAATGACCAAACCAAGGTAAAGTTAGCAAAGGTAACGCAGAGCTGCTGCACGCGAAAGCGAGCAGCAGGAGTTTGGCGAAATGCATTGAAGCGACAAGCCTAGTGGTAGAAAGGAGGCCAAGGCTTCACCCTACAAGTGAATGGATACCGTATATATGGCGAGGCTGGTGCTGCGTGAGACTGTTCACTCCGCAGTCCAAATCTTGCTGCGGATGACGCCGACGTGTCATACAGTATGATGCAATTGTTTCAGGCGCAGCTTCTCGATGCCAGAGAACGCAGGCGTTGCTGATCCAGTACACGCGCTCTACTTGAACTTTTCATCAATTAATAGGGAATCATCACCTTGAGGATATTTGAATAAATTGCTTTCATCGTGCGACGAGGCGAACTTGCAAAAGTAGTATTACTAAGGTACAAGAGCGAAGGTCACTTGAAAGTCTACTCCACCATTTGGCGGAAGCGATCTTGAATCTCCGTATGTAGAGTATCAAGCTTCTGCATAATTGGTTCCTGGCCCTGCGAGGGTGACTTGAATACACATGAAAAGTGAGCGGCCGCCCACCCAATCCACATCACTGTACATCTCACCTCGAATTTCATCTGAGAAAGCTTGAATATCAGGTCTCCGGTGGACTCTCGGACTCTGGCGAATGTCAAGTCGCCTTGTGCGGTTGCCTTCAAGGCAGCATCGTAGAACGTAACGTAATTCCTCAACATCGCATGTGTCTTGTAAAAAGGACAGTAGCGGTCGTACTCGCTCATACCGTTCTGTTGTAAGAAATCGTCCTTGAGCATTCTCGCAACTTCAAGGGTGATCTTGTCATTCTCGCCGAGCGCGCTCTTGCCAACAAGTTGAACAATCTCCGCAAGGTCTTCTTCCTTTTGAAGAATTTCCTTTGTACGGACGCGGAGCTCGACAAAACCTGGTGCGTCACGCTCATAAAAGGATTCGAGCACTTTTGTGTACTTGGAGTATGACAAATTCCAATTGACGGACGGGAAGTGTTTGCGTTGCGCCAACTTCTTGTCGAGGCCCCAGAAAACCTGAACGATTCCAAGCGTAGCTGATGTAACTGGGTCGGCAAAGTCTCCTCCAGGTGGCGATACACTAGCCATCCAGTCAACAAGACAACGATAATACTCGAGTCATAGTAAACTCACGCTCCCACGATGGATACCGTTCCTTGTCGCTGCGGGCTGCCCAGACATTTAACCTTGCCAGCTCGCTCGTAGAAACTCGCGAGTTTGGTACTCAGGTACGCAGGATACCCAGAGTCAGCTGGCATTTCCGCAAGACGACCAGAGATTTCACGCAAGGCTTCGGCCCAACGTGATGTCGAGTCAGCCATCATGGAGACATTAGAACCTTGGTCACGGAAGTACTCCGAGAGCGTGATACCCGTATAGATAGATGCTTCACGCGCAGCCACGGGCATATTTGACGTATTCGCCACAAGGGTGGTGCGCTTCATGATGGGTTCTTGGCGGTTACCGGCTTCCATCGTAAGTTCAGGAAACTTATGGGGGATCAGCAGGAAAATGCAAAATGACAAAGAGGCGACCCACTTCCATCAAAACTTCGGCCATCTATCATAGTAGTTGAATAAGGGTAAAACCACACACAACGAACTAACCTCGTTTCCTCGTTCTCCGCATCCAACATATATAATAATATTGGAATTGGAATACTTGGACAATGCTTGGGAAATGACGGTCTTTCCACATCCAAAAGCACCAGGGATAGCTGTGGTACCTCCTTGGACACATCTTTGCATGGTGAATGCGCGAAGCCTGTTGGAATGACAGAAAAACCCACGGGAAAAGCGCATCTAGAATTCGTTGACCAGTTAACAACGGGTAGTCTGCTGTCAACTTCTCGGTGACCGGCCGAGGTGCGCGGACGGGCCATAATTGCATCATTGTGTGCTTAGTTGTTCGACCGTTGAACTCGGTTTCTAGAACTATATCCTAGGAGTGTGTGATCGAGGGGTTGAAGGATGAACAAGAAGTCATGAGATACGAACATCGACAGCATAGCTCCCCCTTTCTGCAATGTGTGTGATTGTGCCGAGGGCGCGAGGCGGTAACATGATCTTGTGGTTGTCAACGAGCGAATTTTCGTAGACACCACCAAAGATGTCGCCTCCTGATATGTGATCCCCAACCTGTATATTTGTTACAACACTGTTATACCTGATGGTTGAAGAATTACTTTAAAAGCCGCGGGAGTAAAATCCCACTTGAGAGAACGATCGAGCGCTTCAGTGTTGATACCACGTGGTATATAAATAGACTTTGAGAGTTCTTGGATGGACTGGATGACCAAGTAACCGAATGAGTCGGTGAACGGGAGAATATGAAGCAGCGTACGCGCAACGGTCTTTGGATGCCATCGACAATGTTACCCATCAAGCCTGTGATACCTTGAATATAACACGGCCTTCCACACGAGTGTTACATGCCTGGGCCAAGCTCTACGCTGAGGGGCTTGCCTGTTCTGAGAACAGGATCTCCAACTGTGACGCCAGATGTTTCCTCATACACTTGGATGGTTGCTTTATCTGCCTCTATTCGAATCACCTCTGAGGCGGTGGTTAGTGACACCAAGGCAACTCGCGAATGTGGTACGAATTACCCCCCACTAGCTCGTCGTGTCCGACGCGGACTAGCTCATACATGGCAGCGCCAGTCATGTTCTCTGCGATCACGACTGGGCCAGAGACACCAAACACCTGGCCAAAGCGCGATTCATTTTCCTCGTCTGCGATCTTGGGAATGTCGCGCTTTGCATTCTGCAGTGCGCCGGCCATCGTCGGTAGCGATGTACTGTAGATTCAGAAGCACAGCCCACAGCGAACGATACTTAAGCGTCCCAAAGCGGAATCTGAAATTATTCGGTAATAGCCGAGACGCGTATACCACAATGACGCGTCCTCTGCCTAACGTCAGTTACTTAACACGACCATCACACTCGCTGTCTACAATGCCTCCCAAAGCGTAAGTCATTTTAACTTTGCTATGTCATGGTCGGGTTTTACTGATGGGAGCTCGCAGTGACTGGGAGAAATGTAAGTCTCTGGTCACGCTACACTTGGCCTAGCTTAATGACCCCTTGTCAGACGAGAAGAGAATAGACGAGAAGGAGGAAAAGATTCAAGGCAAGTCGTTCCATCTGCAAACCAGACCATTCCTCATGCATCCTTTAGCACTCACAGATAGCGATATCCAGATTTTAAAGACCTATGCACGTCGCACGCTTTCATTTCGTGACGGTTAATGACGCATCCCGCAGGGCCAAGGTCCATACGCTGTCAAGTTAAAAAAGATCGAGGCAGACATTAAAGAGGTTCGAAAGCGAATCGACGAGAAACTCGGTGTGAAGGAGTCGGACACTGGTCTTGCTGCACCGAATCTATGGGACCTTGCAGCTGATCGTGCACGCATGAGCGAACACCCCCTCCAAGTCGCACGTTGTACAAAGATCATCCCAGTGGATCCTAAGAAAGCAGAATTGGCTCGCGCGGTCAACCCTGCCGGTGCCGTGCAAGGTCAAAAAGGTGCTGATGAACAAGACAAATACGTGATCAATATCAAGCAAATTGCAAAGTTTGTTGTCGGGTTAGGAGAACGTGTAGCTCCAACCGATATTGAAGAGGGTATGCGTGTTGGGTGCGTGGCGGTGTTGTCCAGTTATTCATGCGTCCAATGGCTTCTCTGTAGAGTCGATCGGAACAAATACCAGATTCAAATACCTTTACCACCAAAAATCGATGCATCAGTTACAATGATGCAAGTGGAAGAGAAACCAGATGTCACCTACTCTGACGTTGGAGGTTGCAAGGAGCAAATAGAGAAGCTTCGCGAGGTTGTCGAGACCCCTCTTCTTTCAGTATGTTTCTTGGAAAGGAGCCGACTGTCTGTTCACCTCGAATCCAGCCAGAACGCTTTGTCAAACTTGGTATTGACCCTCCCAAAGGCGTCCTCCTCTTCGGGCCACCTGGAACTGGCAAAACCCTTTGTGCCCGTGCAGTCGCCAATCGTACCGATGCTACCTTTATCCGTGTAATTGGATCTGAACTCGTACAAAAGTATGTTGGGGAAGGTGCCCGCATGGTCCGCGAGCTCTTTGAAATGGCACGGTCGAAGAAAGCCTGCATCATCTTCTTTGACGAAATTGATGCTGTTGGTGGTGCACGATTCGACGACGGTGCAGGGGGGGACAATGAGGTGCAGAGAACAATGCTGGAGTTGATCAATCAACTCGACGGGTTCGATCCTCGAGGAAACATTAAAGTATTGATGGCGACGAACAGGCCAGATACATTGGATCCTGCACTGCTCCGTCCTGGACGTCTTGATCGGCGTGTGGAATTCTCATTGCCAGATAATGAGGGGCGTGCGCACATTCTAAAGATCCACGCACGGAGGTATGTTTACGTTTCATTGCCCGAAGATATCGTGCCTGAACAGAACGAATGGAATATTTGAAGCATGAGCGTTGAAAGGGATATACGGTTTGACCTGATTGCACGTTTATGCCCTAACACCACTGGTGCGGAGTTGCGGTCGGTGGCAACCGAGGTGCGTCCCAACAAGTTCTTGTTTGACGTGGTGAGTGTATGTGCCTTTGAAGGCTGGTATGTTCGCAATTCGTGCACGGCGGAAAGTCGCGACGGAACGTGATTTCTTGGATGCAGTGGAGAAGGTTGTAAGACAAGGTACCAAGTTCTCGTCGACGTAAGTTGGCCTTTCTTCTCGTACCGTGCTTACGCAACTGATTTCGATGAAAACAGGCCATTGTATCAGGTCTACAATTAGTAGAATAAGCTTGGACTTGTAGATTGTTATGTATTTCATCCGGGCAGCTTCTCATCTGTCGCCTGGTTTCTTCAGCTTGCCTGCTGCTTTCCGCAGGCTGGAAGAGGTCTGAATGAGACGAACATATGGGTCGCTTATGTCATCGGGGTGCTCCATAGATTGAAGTTGAAAGCCGTCCTGGCCTCGAGGACCTATGATCATGTCGCTCGAGCATCTGGTGAAGGAATGGCTCAGGTTGGACCCTGTACGCTCCTTTCGTTCTTCCTCACTTGAGTTGAGTGATGGATATCTTCGCATGCTAGAATGAGAAAACAAGAAAGGAGATTCAAGTACTGTGGGACGCCCACAACGTAGATGAGCTGGAGAAAAGGATGAGGTACCTGCTGATAAAACTAGATGTTACTCTTTCGTTCTGATGTTTTGATGACCGTGATCCGACCTATCACTCAAAGAACTCGCATAGAGTTTGGAACTGCGGGTAAGTTCGCTATCGATGTTCGTCACCGCGGTTGTCCACACCGAGCTCGAAGGGCTACGAGGGAAAATGGAGGCTGGATGGGCGAGAATGAACGACCTAATCATCATCCAGACATCTCAGGTGGGCACCTTGGAATTTCATGCAGCCTATGGTCGCAAATCGGGCCATCTTGTCAGGGACTTTGCACTTACTTGTCGAACAACATCGTCGGTGCCAGCTCACGTGGCATCGTGATCGGTCATGATCATAGACACAATTCTGCAGACTGGGCACGTCTTACAGCGGCTGTGTTCCTTTCCAACAAGTTCAAGGTTTTTCTTTTAAAAGGTTTAGTTCATACACCTCTGTGAGTCCCTCGTTGTCCTGCTTGGCGGGATATAGGTGTGACTTTCTTGTAAGTGTACCCTTTTCTGTGAAAAAGTTAAATGCAGCCTGCGGGGTAATGATTACCGGTATGTAATTTGTTTCATGTTCTTCCTGGCCCTCCAAATCAATGTTTACACAGCGAGCCACAACCCTAAGGTATCCATTACTCTCATATATTTTGTCAAGTTTATGACACAGGCTCCTCAGGATGATAATGGCTTCAAAGTGCGTGCTTTGAAAAGCATAACTTCATTCTCCTCATCCATGCAGCACAGGTCTACTGGGAAAATGCCGTTCAGGTAGGTTGGTCTAGGCTATTGCAACCCGCATATATCAACTCTCTATAGATCATTGGACCCCATGATACTGGTATTTCCCAAGCCATTCTGCATAATCTAGAGCCCAGAATATGTCACGGACCCGATATTTGCGCATCCTCACTCTGTTATGATCCCACAGACGAAATGAAAGAATGTTACTTTACTTTGGTACATGCCATAGCAAACCCAAGGTTCGTAGTCGAAGCCATTTACGTTCAAGTGGTGATAGCGCGCACAGGCTTCGTGTAGACGCAACTCTTATCAAATTTGTCAATACTTCAATGCATGGGGTCAGCGATCCCTTTGTATCTGAAGTGTTCAAGCGCGCTGGTTTTAAACCATATATCGCTGTCGAAGAGCAAAAGATCCCCAATCCCGATTTCCCAACGGTTCGTTTTCCGAATCCGGAGGAAAAAGGTATGATATAAGTACAGTTTCGATAAACTTCCGACAGAACTGTTCTAGGGGCTCTGGTGAGCGCATACTAGACTCTTCACTCCACTACATGACGCGGTGAAGGAATACGCGATTTCAACAGCTGTCCGTTCCGGTGCAGATTATGTATTAGCACAAGATCCTGATTCGGATCGATTTTCCGCTGCCGAGCGGGGGTGAGCCTTTTCGTCGACAATTTGTAGTTATATGTTTAACGACATTCCAGTTCAAACGGGAGTTTCACGACATTTACCGGTGATCAACTGGGAACTCTGTTTGCCAGCCGTGTCTTGGCGAGATACAAAGAATCTGGAAAGCCATTGGGTAGGTGATCTTCCTTGGCAAACCCGACTATCTTGGTATATCTACTGGGACCCAGATAAACTAGCGATGGTGGCGTCCACGGTAAGCTCTAAGATGATCGAAGCGATGGCGCGTTGGGAAGGTTTCAAGTTTGTGGACTGTCTGACTGGTAGGCTCCTTGGATATGATCTTCGAAGTTCATTCAGGATGAATTCAACAGGGTTCAAATTCATTGGAAATACTGCATTAGACCTTGAGCGAGCCGGCTATGAGGTTCCTTTTGGATACGAGGAAGCTATCGGTTTTATGTTCGGTTCTGAAATACGTGACAAGGACGGAGTCGCTGCCACTGTGAGCTCAAGTATATTGCAGAAGTACCGCAACTTACAGGGAAGGAAAGTTGATCTTTGCAGAGATGGCGGCTGAGTTGCGCAGTCAAGGTTTGACTGTTGAAAGCTATCTAGGAACCCTCTATGAAAAGTGTGCATTCTTCTTGTGCTTTATTCCTTCGCTAGTTCTTAGTGACCTCCAGATATGGTTATTTTGAGGTGTGCTGCTACTCACGGTTTAATTGTTGGACTAACGGATCGTGTATAGACTAGAAACAGTTATTTTATTTGTCTAGATACTGTCAAAACCGACAAGATATTTGGAGAACTTCGAGGCTTTGAGAAAACAGTGCGTCTTCGTTCACATCGCTGACGTTAGCCACCGACTGACACTCATCCACAGTTGCACCCCTTCATGAAACGATATCCCCTTTCCATAGCCCAGCTGACCGTTTCCAGTGTCATTGACCTGACAGAAGGACATGGATACGATAGTGCAAACCCTCCAGCATATACACCGAGGCTGCCACTGTCCTCCGGTCACATGATTCAATTCAGGGCGAACTCCGCAAATGTCAGCATCGTGCTGACCATAAGGTTCATTCCACCTACTGCTCAGATTCGAGTACCTATTATTTTTTTCTTTCCAGGACGAGCGGAACAGAACCGAAGGTATGGTACTGTGCGGTAGTGACTCCAAAACGATTTTAAATACATTTTTCAGATAAAATACTATCTGGAAGGTTGTGGAAATGACCCAAAGCAGGTGTCGGCTACTCTACCCCGTGTCGTAGGGCATTTAGCAAACGTGTGGATGAAAGCATCCGAAAATGATCTCAATCAACCTTGAAACCTTGATCATGATGTCATACTAGAGGAAAGTCATTATTTGCCTGTCATGTCCAACTCAGTGTCTCGTGAAAGTGTCTCGTGGAATCAGTGTGCCTCCTTGGTGTGTTTGAAGTGAACAGAGTGCTAGCGATGCCATCTCTAATTTGACGTTCAGCTAACTCGCGGTCGCACCGACATGTCGCTGGCCTACAGGTGGTCACTGGTCAGATCATGAGATCATGAGTTGCGATCACAAATGTTTCAGATTGATTCCTGACCATATTGAAGGAACAGAGTGAATGCCTTCTACGAAAGTTCCACCAGTGGCAGACCCTTTTGGTGATTGTGTGTAACTAAGGTATTGACGCGAGGATACTTGGAGATCTAGGTCAATATTTATCACGGGCTCTTCGTGTTGCATAGCCAAGCAGACGCCACGAAATGACGACGCGGAGACAAGGTAGGTCTTAATTCACCATTTATTTCCAGCTCACTCGGACCTACTATACATAACCTGCCTCGAGTCGTGCGTTGGTGAGTTGCAAAACAACCTCACCTCATAACACAGGTTGATGCCTGTCAACTTGTGCCGAGGTGAGCTGACGGGTGACCCACGGGGAGCCCACGGGGACATTGACAAGTCCGGGGTGACCTCCCAGCCGGGCCGGAACTTCGGCGGCCCGACATGGATTACCCCTAAGAACCAATGGCGCCGTCACATGAACCCACCATAACACGCTGCACTGTCCGCAATCGTATGCCTTTGGGCTCGCGAAACTTTCCATCAAGGGGTCCTACTGTCGCTACCATGACAAGGATTTGCAATACTCTTTCAAACAGTTTCCATTTTCTCCTGAGGCTCGCTAGAGGTTCCGCGTGATCCTGACCGCACCATGCCGGTCATGGCGTCCAAAGAACTTGACAGGCTTTCTGTCTGGATACTTAAGCGCCTGTTTATTCATGTTCTACCATATTGCACCCATTCATCATGGTCTTTGGCTCTTGGACTGCGTTACTTTTGCTCACTCCGCTGGTCTCTACCTCGGCGTTACCACGTCTGGACACAAAGCTCTGCGGACAGTATCAATCAGTCACGTCCGGGTCATACACCTTGTTCACCAACCTTTGGGGCGAGGGCGGAGCGTCATCCGGTTCGCAGTGCTCCACTCTCGAGTCCGTCAATGGTGATATTGTAACATGGTTCACGACCTGGACGTGGAATGGTGGCAATGGCATCAAGAGCTTCTCCAACATTCAGCTGAACGCCGGGGTCAATCAACAACTTAGTGCGATAACCACCATGCCGGTTCGTTCCCCTACTGTAGCACGTGTCTGACCTTTAGTGAATTAATTCTTGGATGCAGACTACTTGGGACTGGTCACAGAGTAATACTGCGGTTAAGGCCGATGTTGCCTACGATTTGTTCACCTCCAGTACTGCTGGCGGCTCCGCTGTAAACGAGATAATGATTTGGCTCGCTAATTTCAACTCTGGACCTATCTCGTTCCATTACAATGCTAACGGCCAACCGATCCCCGTTGCGACCAACCTTGCTATCGCTGGCCAAATTTGGTGAGTTGGCAGTGGTGATAGCCCGGCAACAAACCTAAGCACACCATATCTCAGGGATTTATACTCGGGTTCCAACGGTTCCAATAAGGTCTTCTCATTCCTTCCTATTCACGGTGCTATCACCTCCTTCAGCAACGACATACATGGCTTCTTTGCCGTAAGAATTCTCCATTTCGCATGCTTTGACCGATTTTTCTTGATGATCAACTATAGTATCTGATTAACAATGGGTATCTCGAGGCCTCGCAATACCTGACGACCGCCCAGGCCGGGACGGAAGCGACTTCTGGACGTGCCACTTTCTCAACGTGTGTCTTGTTGTGCTATTCTAGTCTTTCATTTCAACTCATGCGGTTTTTGCTCTTCTCAGCTCTGCCTACAGCTTAACCATCAACTAAGAGGTCAATGTACCTTATGAATGGTCCGCGAACAGAAGTCACATAGGCTTGTCGCGTTGGAAATTAGGGCCGTTTCTTATTCGTTTATGTATTTTTGATGCACCTACCTTGATTGTCGTGGGAAAGGAATGTTTACGTTTTAATGGATGGTTAGTAGCTCCTATCTTCTGATATTTGTGTTCCGAGGAACCCCTACCTTTGTAAGAGAGGGGCTACATACCTGAAGTTCCCTACCGTCTATCACCCATCGATCTACAGTATGGTAGTGCGGTTTGAGTCATTCTTCGCATTCACACTTTATCAGAGTCTTCGTCCCAAATGATCACTCCGCACTTCCCGACCAGGAGGCTTACTGTCCGCTGGAATAAATAAAAATCGTATCGTATATCGACAACTAGGGGACGCGAAAAGCCCATTCCTATGTGTGCACCGCATAATCAAAATGGAGTTTCAAGGGGCCCTTAGAGTAACCTAGAATACGACAATGAGCTACGTGCGGGTCAGAAGAACAATATACAAGTGTTATATTTACCCTCATAAAGTCTTCATAGCTGAACCGTGCCCAACCATCGTTGTTGACATCAAATCTTGTGGGGCATCAGCGATATAACATCCTGAAAGCGAAATAGTAGACCTCTGAAAGGCCTCCGTAAGCGTTTTGACTGTCACACAGGCTCTGACAAATCGATCAAATGAGATCCCAGGCGGCGGTCCATAAGTGGAAGTTGCCCCCAAGGCTGGAAATGAGCAAGGTAAACCGGTTTGATCGAACGGAGATATACCATGCAACTTACCGAATTTATGTTCAAGGATGCTAAGGAGAGAGGGGGAGAGATTGTATCCAAAGTTCCGTAAGGCATCCGCCAGTTCCCGTCTCTCGATGGTTCCCGAGCGATCTCTGTCGAAGTGGTGGAAGACACGTTGCCACTCTGCAATATATTGCCAGAGTCGGGTAAACTCTGAACAGAGTGAAAATGTGTGGATGGAATCGGAAGTGCAGGATTGCCTACCATTAAACCCAATGGTGCCATTGCGGTCGGTGTCCTAAAGAATTGTGACCGACTTCTAGTGGAGACGACATCAAGTGAAACGACTCACAAACATGTTGAAAAGCATCTTAACGGTGTCCACATCAAATTCTAAAAAATGTGAGTATCGGACAAGACAAAGAATGGCTCAGTTACTAGACCAGTTTCCTGATTGAATAGCAAATAGAGAAATGCTCAGCTGGATTCGTGAACAATTGGGAGTCTATACCGTTTACAAGAGCGTTCTGCAACTCGCCGATGCTGAGAGCACCTGATCTGTTTGTATCCACCGCACTGAAATACTGCCATAGTTGGGGGTCAGCCCCGACGGGTGAGTAACTCGAGCCTGAGTGATGTGAATGAGAGTGGGACCGATGAGGGGCATAGCTAGGGTCAGTGTAGTAGGACATTTCTTCTGAAAATATGAACGAGGAGACTGACGGCCGTGATGGATAAAGATCGCACAAGCATGGGAATGAGTTTGAAGGCCAACTTAAAGGGAAACAGAGTGGCTGTGTGCGGGGCCTGCAAATGGACGTGAGCGGTGTGAACGGTGTCGCTGGGCGCAGACTTTAACCCAAAAGAAGTTACCAGCGCAAAAGTTGCCAAGGCCGACCCGGCGATCAACTGGGGATCCGGGAATCCGTGAGTTCATTGGTGTTACCGAGCGAGTGATCAGGCCTGCGATGGTATTCAACTCACTGACACCTGGCGAGTACTGCTAGCAAGCTTTGAAGCACCTTGGAGGCGCATACAACGACCCGTCCGGCGTCTTGGTCGTTCACCTACGGTGGGCGGTACATCACGAACGCCCTCGAGTTCAACCTAGAAAACCACGCCGCTATGCGCAACCTCGGAGCACAACAAGCAAAAATCGATCATCATCTCGAGGTGGCTCGAAGATGTCTCGCCTTGTCCGTTTCGCAGCGCTCGCCGTTGACCGATAGCCTGGATCCGCACCCGAGTCACTGCCAAGAGGCGGTCGTAGAGCAACATCGGCACGGTAGCCGTATCGCGGCCAAAATCCTCCACCTCCGAAACCTGATCGCTACGCTCACTCCCGTACCAGCTACGACCGAAACCGACCATTATTCGGTATTCGACCGTTTCCGTGCAAGTGTCGAGACACTCTGGAGCGATAGACGCGAACACACCACACACGACGAAATGGACACGCAGCCTTACCTCTTGCAACACGTTCATGTGGACCCTTTCATGTCATGTCGTTCTCTGGAATTTTCATCGACCTCAACGCCCCGACATCGCAGAGCAGACTCTTCGAGAATTTAAATACAACTACTTCCACTTTCGCAGAGAGTTTGACAGGCCACATACTAGAAACGTAGAGGGTCGTGGGAGTGTAATGTATCTTTCCTTGTGCAGTCAGCGGAAACTCATGTATCCACCGTGAAAAGCTTGTGGACGTCGATATTCAACGATCGTGGTGTAATAGAACAAGGGAATGGGTTAGGAGCACTGTGAAAGGTATAAATCAGAGAGAACTCCTGGCTTGCTTCGAGAATGCTTACGTAGTGACACCGTGACTGAAGCTCGGTTCAAATTCGAGCTCCTCGCCTCGTTCGCCTAGGGCTTTTGTGATCTTGAATGCGTATAAAATCAGCGCCATTGCAGCCCAAACCGAACTGTCAGCAGTATAACGACCTGGACACACGCGTCTGACAGACATGATCGACGAGAGATTCAACGGAAGACGGCCAGATTAAATACCTGCCAAAGCCAAAGGCAATGCTATCGATAGGATTGTTCTCCTTGAGCTTCCCTTCCAAAAAAAACCTTTCGGGTTTGAAGACGTCGGACTCTGGGTAAGCATCTTCGTTACGGTGTATGGCCCTTCGATGAACGATTCATCAGGACAATGGAAAGAAACACATTGAATACACACCAAATGTTTGCTACCACCGTAGATCCTACGTAGCAATAGAAGGAATATCAACAATGCAATGTACACCTAGTTTTTTATCAGTCACCTTTTGGGATGAATATATCTTTGTAAATGTCATCAACCGTGGTAGCATGAGGAAGTCCTGAGGGGAAGTTGACCATCAACACAAACAAGACGGTAAAAGTATTTACCAAGAGGTGCAACGGCATACAACCTCAGTATCTCCATCCAAATAGCTTCGACATATGGTAATTTCGGCCGGTCATCAAAATTTGGTAGCCGGTCCGTGCCAACAACCGAGTCTATCTCAGCTTGTGCCCGTTCTTGCACTTCTGGATACTGAAGCATGGCAAGCATAAAGCAATGCAACGTTGACGCAGTCTACAAAACAGAGGCTAAGTTGCTGCACAAATCCAGCGCATTCAAACTGACTGTTTCCGCGCCAGCTATTTAGCAAGAGCCAACTGATGAGCCATACTCGATTGTATCCTTCACTAGACAACTTACCCACAAAAGCAGTTGCACATGTTTCTTTCAACAATTGAAGTCGCAAAAGGTCATCACCTTTGGTGTCCCTCAGAAGATCAAGTGCCATTGCGGGTGCACTACTGCCTGCGGCCTTGCGTCCAGTGAGTATTGACCGGTGATCTGAATTAAGTGCAAATTTAACCTCGCGTTTTTTAGCATGTTCAAATGGTTCTGTTATCATCTGCGTGGCACAAAGCTTGGAAACGGCTGCCTTGCGTCTAAAAGCTGCGCCTGGAAACCACTCAGGTAAATTGAGGACTAGAACACAGCGTTATTTGATAGTATACAATAAAAGAGAAGCCACTTGCGAAAAGAGAAAGCGGAACTTTCCGGTGTCAGACTCTCGAGGGCCAGGGTGTTCCCTCGCTCAAATAGCTCTACAAGGTGATCATGATCGGGTAAAACATCGTAATCGTACACATTCGACATGATCACTGCCGCAGAAAACCTGAACACATCTAGATCATTGATACATGGACTGGTTTGACAAGTGACACCCACCTTTGAATGTGCTTGTAGAAATCGTGGGGTGTGTTCAAAATATCCAAGACGAGCTGGCGGGCCTTTCTCAACTGAACTGGGTGAAAAGCAAGAGCAGCTTCAGCCTTGAAGGCCTGATGAAAAATTCTTCTTTTAGAGCGCCACTCATCACCATATTGAGCCCAACCGAAGTTGAAGGACCAGCCATACCTAACGAAGCGGTTTCTTAAATTAATTGCGGTGATGAAGAATAGAAGTAACGCACGCATCTGTTGTAGCAAGGTAGGGTCTGTCTGAATAAATACTTGATCGGCGGTCGAGGAGGTCCTTGGCAATCTCCTCTGAATTGATCACAATAATATACTCTCCGAGCAAACGTATCATGAATATATCACCTGTTACCATGAGGTGATGCTTTGATTACCAAGGTGGCCAATACAAGACTGGGACGAACCATATCGAGTGGCCCATTTAGCGTAGGTCGTCCAAGGTTTCTTCATATCGATACTGAGAAGGTTTCCAACTAGAGGGAGAGGGGTAGGTCCAGGAGGGAGACGAGAACCCCGGACCGCCCGTGGTCGCCTCGTGAGGAAAGCGAGAATGGAGACTAGTACCACGGCAACTGCCCCTAGAGTCTGCATTGAATTCAAGGGGACGAAACGAATCATCTCAGTTGGGTGGAATATTGCGCACCTCTTATATAGGCTGTGGGCCTAACGGAGATGAATTGGACACCTAGTATACCGACTATATGTGGATGACTGGGATTGGGCGGAGAAGTCAAGGAAAATGACGGCAGCCAAGTGCGGAGATGGCCAACGGAGGCAAGTTAAGACACCGACTGCACGTATATGTCTGGGATTGGGTGGAGAAGTCTGGGCAGATAATGACAGCGGCTCACAAATGTAGTACTTGTCCGGGTGTCCGTGTGAGTAGCGGGAGCAATGATTAGTGATTTATAGTCGCCAGAGGGCACATGATTAGCACTTGATCGTGGGAACGAACAGGCAGCTTAACTTCGACTTACCACTCATCCATCCAGGAGGCTCGATGGATTTCTTCTGTGAGCTTTAACGTCCTTGACTTTTGACGGTGTAACACAAGTTCTCAACGACATGATCCCAGTTTGCATCCCCATCGTATGTCAGTCGCAATACCCTCACTTCGTTTCCGCAGTCGTCTGACAATGACTCTGGGTTTTTACAGTTGGCTGCCCAACTAGAGTGTCGCCTGATGGAAATCAGGGCTCAAGAATCTGTCCGAGGTGCAACAATGGTCAATCAACCCCGATACCTTGAGATTCGAGTATAGTGCTGAATCCGAATTTACCAGCATCTATGTTCGCTGCCAAGTCGCGCACTTGGTTTGAGCTATGTTTCGTCCCCCTCATTCCGTTCAGATCTAGGCATGTCTGGATGTGTGGCATTTGTCAGCTCCAGACTGAGATGCAGCCAGGGTGAGCAATCACCGACCTTCTTCACCCGGGCAGATGGCTGACATCTCCCATCTCGTTGTTTTCGCGCCGAATCAGATGGGAACCACCCCTAGCTCACCCAGGATATCAGCATCCAGGTATGCAGAACCAATACGGACCCCCAGTCAATGGTCCACAAAATTACGGCAAGGGTTATCAGCCAGGATATGTCTAAAGTAGATAAGCCACCCAACTCATGTCTATCTCTTCCCTTTCCCTCTCTCATCTCACGTTACTTGTACTACCTCTGAACTCTTCTGTATCATATTTCCTCCGTGTTGTGTAGTGACTATGATACTCCAATGGACTCGTGCTCGCTCACCACCGAGTGCTCACCCCCGGTTTCCTTTTCGCTCGGTAACACACCGCGATCAATCCACCAAGTAAAAATCCGCCCGCTACTGACACTGCACTGGCAATTCTTGCATCCTTCGTCCACTGCTCTGAGCGGCTGCGGCTGATTACGGATGGTGGCGGCGCATGGTCTGGCCCACGGACGTTTCGGAAGTCCACGAGCGCAGCTTCGGGGTCAGTCAGGCCTAGCAAGCCAACGAGCGGAGGTTTTGACGTCGTCTGGCCCCGATGGATGACATATACATTCTAGACAAAGACATCACATGGATGCGGCCTGCGCACACTGGAGTCATGGCGTGTCCTGACTTACCCGTAGAAACACATCCCCAAGTAGCCAGTCTCCAGAGTTGACCTGAAAAGCTTGTGAACCGCTAGCTAGTTAAACCCATTTATTCACGCACCCCATCGTTGGCTTGCACACCTCCCATGCACCACCCGTCCCCTTGCCCGCCCTCCGCCCAGCTGATATCTTCAGGATGTACTGCGTACTCTCTTACTTCCTGACCTTGCCCAAACGCAAACCGAACGTCGACAGCGCGGTCACACCGCACTTCCCATAGATTCGTCCACGCATTGTACCTCGTCGATCCTCCCATCCCGACACTGTCCCAAAACGCCTCAACATCCAGAGTGGGTCCAAGAATGAGGGTCGTGCCCGTGTCAAAAACCCCGATTGGAGAAGGTGCTCCAGGCACCAGAGAAGCGGTCAGCGGCAGAGGGGAGCCATTGATGGTCAAGTTGAATATAGGGAGTTTCCAGTAGTCATACGGACTCGAGTACGCCTTGAACACCGGAAAGTACGATATCTGACTGGTTCCGTTCGAGATGTCTATGATGGTCGGATCAAGCTTCCCAATGGTGAATGACGAATCAATCGCGCCCGGGTCGCTGAAATTGCTATTTCGACCCAACTTGAATGCGAAGAAACGGTCGGATTCATGCAAGTGTGAGAAGATGTTGTCAAGGACAGTCCTCCCTGTCGTTGATTGGACTGCAGCCGCAGGTGGAAACGAGAGGCCCAGAATTCCCGAGTTGCCAGTTGTTCTGAGATAAAGCCCATTCGTTTCGTTGGCTAACGCTAGAGAATAGTATGAGCCACATACGGACAAACCAGGCTAAAAGATCACGATACCAAGTGTCTGGGAATTAATCTGGATCGCGCCAAGGGAGACAAGTTCTGTAGCTACAGTACCCTGAACTGAACCGAGAAGGTAAACCAGGCGGAAGACTATGCCAGTTAAATGAAGAGTCGAAGATGCCGTCGGCGAGTACACCGGGACCCCTTGACAATCTGGGTCTGTGCAACCTGAAGAGATAACCCACTTAACAAAGATGTGGTTAGGGTTCAGCTGCAAGTGACTAGGAGTAAAGATACCAAATCCGATGAGCCAGTGTCGAACGTAACCCAGAGGTCTTGTCCTCCGACTCTTGAAGACGATGGGATTAATGTAGTAGATCTGGGTGGTACCACTTACCCTATATTCACTAGATAAGCACTGTCACGATTTTTAGATGTTTTGATCAACATTTAGGCGTTGACTTACAATTCCTCGCTATCGAAGACCGAGTTGCCCTCGTCGTCAATGAGGGTCTTCACTTTGCGGGGAACGCGTCGCAACGAGAGTTGTGTGCCTTGTGTGATTAGAGCTGCTACGCTGCTCATTCTTGAGTCCTGTTAAAGGTCAATGTCAGCGAACCATCGTCCAGCAAAATATATCCAATGAAATTCGCAAGTGGTCTACTTTCGAATATGACGGAGCGGAGATTTCAAATCGGACGGGTGAGGCTGCGAGGCCGCTCAAGAGAGATTACGTTCATTGCGCACGACTCTGCACATTAGTTTTCGTAGACCTTGCTTCTTTGCAAGAACCTAAAGCGCAAGGCATCGACGAGCCGCTGATTCCGTGCTTTCGGTCGTCTTGCTGTGATACTCACCCTACTCTACACTAACGCGCCCGCCTCCGGCTATCGAGTTCTTTGGCTTGTTCCCAATCATCGATCGTCACCTCATTCTGTAACCGAGAAGCCGCAAGAAGTCTTGGCGTTGCAAGTCTAAGCGTATGGCAAATGTCTCCAGTAAGTATGTACTGACCTCGCCACCTTCATGAGGTGCACAAGTTCATCTGCAGTCACACCCTTGTCCTGTTGACGCCAACGCACAAAGTCATCTTGGATGTGCTGTCCGTGCGTGAGAAATTCTGTAGCATATCGTGTAAGATGTTCATTACCTTGGAAGTCTTTTCTGTTACCTGCACCTTCTCGCTCGCCGCTTTGCATGCAACAATATATGAGCGGTAGGCTGCCAACCTTTCGGCTGGAGGAAAACGGATCTCATCTTTTGATTTGTATAAGCTAGAAGAGGTGGGAGAAGAGCCAAGGGGGACATTAACACTGGTCTGCAAGCATAAGGTTAGTGATAGCGAGAGAGTGGTGTCGCAGGGTCTAGCGTCACCTCAAATAGCGTGCTCTTTCTTCCCTCGCTCACCACTATCGTAGGAAGATCGGTGTAAAAGGTGAATCTACTTGAGAACGGAAACATGTATTCAACCGTCTGCAAGTTCATTACATCTTGAATTGCTCGGACGTTCATAATGCCTGGGACTAAATGGTTATTAACCAGCAAACAATGTGAAAACTGTTACATGCCTTTCTCAAGCAGTTTCCCTTCTTGTATTGCACTTTCGGTCAAGATAATAGTTGTGCCTGAAGGGAGTTGTAGATACCCAGAGTGTAAGTCCTCTTCCCTGCTTTCGGGAAGGAACGAAGTCCTGTTCAGGAGATCCAACGAAAGTGGAATAAGGAGATATTGAGCTAGGAGCTCCTCAACGGCGTGTGAGAGTGTCGGAATGAGCATAGCCGAGGGGGGTCGAGGGAAGCGCGATATCGTCAGGGAAAGAGGGAGAAGCGGGATTGCACGAGTGTATCTAGTATGAATGTTAACAGAGAGCCAAGGAAAGTGTCACGTTACAAACACTTTTGACGTCAACTGCAGGAGGAGCCACTCAGCTGCATCTTTATCACCACCCAAGGCCTCGCTGGATATCCAATCTACGAGATCTATACGCACGCCGGGGTCCACCTTCATGAGGATCGGAGATGCAGGATCAGCCCGAAAACAGAGAACGTGTAATACGGGAACTTCTGGCGAGGAATCATCCTCTGCGCTGAGACTTACGAAATAGATTATTAGAAAGCTCAGACCTGAAGATGTTCATCATCACATACGATTCTGTGGAAACAATTCCGACAAAAACAACTACATCAGTCGAATGCAGGTTTTCCACGCCAGCGTTATCATATATCTTATATTATAAGCGAGGACATAGAACGGAGGTCTGAACACTGTACCTTGACTCGCACACCGATGTGAGGTGCCCCCGGAACGGGGTATTTGTGAGGCAAAGGGGTGCGATGTACGGGGAAACTTGCTAGCACACTTGGTCAAATCACGAATGCGTAGGGGCAACGCGTGCGCACTTGACTCCAGGCGAGAAAATTCAGTGGCCCGCCAGGGAGACTCGGCGGGGACAGAGACTGCCCAAAGGATGGATGCGGTCCCGAGGCGATCAGGGTCAAAGACATTCAAATTGTGATCATCGTGCGTGGGTTGTATTCCCCAGCCTCCACAGTTGCCATTGCCGAACTCTGCGAGATACATCTCGTTTTGCAGTGACGTGTCCTGGATCATGGCACGGAAACGGACGAGTGTGCCAGACACGTACGATTCCGGAGGATGGGAGACATCAAGCGACGGGAGCTAGACGGAAATGATCAGCACGAAGCTGGTGCAAGGCTGGCTGGTCTCTGTAACCTGGTCTAATGCGCTGGGGTCGGTAGCCTGGAGGAATAAGTCTGAAAAGTGTTTTGTCACTGCGGATGGAAGGCGGTGAATACGATGACCATCAAGACGGTCACCGTCGCTGTCGTAGATGCGTTGTATGACTTTTCGCGGGTTTGCTACCTCGTCGATGGCGGGTAAGGCGACCATGATAACCAAGGCTAAGTACTAACTTGGTTACCTTGCTGACCAAGGCGCGGGTACGGTGGGTCATCACCGTGGCTGTGGCGGCCGTACACCGCAGTCATAACTTCTTCGTGAACGACGACGACGACGAATGGGCCTCTTCAATCGCAAGAAACTGCGCGGCGACGACGCAGACGACCAGAATGGCGAACGGAAAAAGGAGAAGGGGAGTTGGAGACGCCCTGCAAGTGAGTATTGCTGCCCCGTGTCTCTCTTTCCCAGTCGCCGACGTAGCACACTCCTCCAGATACCGCTTTCAAGCAACAGCGTCTGAAAGCATGGCAGCCCATACTTACCCCCAAAACCGTCCTGCCTACACTCTTCATTACTGGCATCATATTTGCCCCCATAGGCGGCCTACTCGTGTGGGGAAGCAGTTTGGTATGCCGTCTATTCATTCCCGCTTCATCTACTTTACAATTCTGCACACGCATGTCCATCAACGCCTTTTCTCCATGTCTCTCGGAAACTGACAGGTATCCGAAATGACCTTTGATTATACGGATTGCTGGAACTTGCAAAACTCGACGTCCTTGGACAATCTCACATTCTCCACGATGCCTTCGTATTCATACAACCTCCGCTCCTCTGATAGCAGAATATCCGTTACTCCGCCAACCTACGCATATTTTTACGACGCAACTGCTCCTCCCAATCAAACTCATTCTTGTTTCATCAAGTTCGACATCGTCGCAGACCTACAGGCACCCGTATTTCAATATTACAAACTAACAAACTTTTATCAAAACAACCGGCGATACGTGCAGAGTTTGGACACTTCCCAACTTCAGGGCCAATACGTGAGCGTGAACACGCTTAGCAGTAGCAATTGCAAACCTCTGGCGGTAACGAGCGACGGAAAGGGTATCTATCCGTGTGGTCTGATTGCAAACTCGTTATTTAACGGTGAGTCCTCTTGATTCCACTTCTAAGAATATACTCGTGGAATGACATATAACCCACAGATACTTTTTCTGGATTTCGTTCAGTCTCTGATCTATCTGGTGCATCGGATTATAACTTCACTCAGAACGGTATCGCCTGGCCCGGCGAAGCCAAGAAATACAGCGCCACATCCGGCTATGTTGGAAAGCTCGATGAGATCGTGCCTCCTCCCAACTGGGCGCTCAGATACCCAAACAACTATTCGGACGATAATCCACCCCCGGATCTCACCCAAGATGAGCACTTCCAAAACTGGATGAGAACGGCAGGTCTGCCCACGTTCTCGAAACTTTACGGGAGGAACGATACAGCTACTCTGCCTGCGGGCCAATACCAGGTCCAGATCTATTACAGTGAGTTAATGAACGAGGATATCGTCAACGTGACTCACAATTCTACTCAAGACTATCCGGTACAAGGTTTTAAGGGAACGAAGTCGCTCGTAATCTCCACAGTTTCCTGGATAGGCGGCAAGAACCCGTTCCTGGGATGGGCTTATGTAGCGGCAGCAGGTGTGTTCGTGCTTCTCGCTCTGGCGGGCACCATTCGCCACCTCTTTAGACCTCGGTATGTTGCGTACTTGAGCGCAACTAGGGATCATGTGCTGATTATGTTTTAGACGACTGGGAGATATGTCACTGCTGTCCTGGAACCGATAGGGACAGTAATGAGCGACTTTGAGGTCGAGACCGCCCAAACAGAACGCAAATATGTCCTACTCTAGATCGCTTCTCCCGTGTAATACAGCTCTCCGACCTACAAACTGCTGTTTAATTGTAATATTTATTATGGGAGGTACACCGCCAGACATCAAGACGTTACTGGATCGTGTGCCGCTGTCCGGGACGATGGTGTGAATCCGGTTCCTTCACAAGTGATAATTGTCTTCTTGGGGGTAGTTTCATCGAGATGAAACTGAGCTCCTGTCAGTCGATGAGCTACGTAAATCGCAGTCCTGTTGCACGCCTTAGCCAATGCATGACAAGAATCGAAATGTATATACCGGGTATGATCAGTTAGGGGACCTGCTTGAACGATTGAGGTCCCCTTAGCCAGAGCAAGGAAGATGATCATCTGATCCTGCAGATACTCATCTACACAACCACCGTGGTCCAAATTGTTCAGCAGCGCCATTGCGGCCTCTTCCCCAACACTCTCCGGGTTCTTCTCCCTTGTACTCACAGCAGAGCCTCCAATCAGACAACCTTGGTCCGTCTCTGCCCACAATAGGATCCCCCCTCCCGCGCCTACGATGTTCTTGTCGCGCTCTTTCACAGACGAGACGGAAATTTTTGTAGGCGGAATCCCGCTCCTCACCAGCGTGCTATGTGCCCCTGACACGATCCGTTGCGCGATCCACAAGGGCAACCCACCAACGCGAGCACTTCCTCGGATTGCGACCACCTGTCCGCGTTCCGTCAGAACAATCGGAGCAAGTGGCCCAGAAATTGGGGGCACTGTGCAAAGAACAGAGCCTCCTCCTTTGGGGAAGTACCCCCTGCTGTTGACGATGATGGTAGGCGAGATGCCAAAATGTTTCGAGAGGAAGGGAAGGAGGATGGACTGCGTGTAGTCGATTTGGGGGGCGAGCGAGGCGTTTGTGCCACCATGAAGCGATAAGACGGAGGTAGAACCATGTTCATGCGACGTTTGGGACTCGAAATCTAGGTTTCCTGATGGAGAGAACAAGAGGCAGGGAAGCGCAACCTGGAGGAGGAGTGTGGTAGAGCCTGCAGTCCCTGGGTCTGCGGTCAGCATTTTGGGCAACTGAATGGGACCAGGATGGAAGTCGATTGCTGTGGAATCCACCTCCACGCCCTTGGTTACTGCAGAACAGATTGCTGCCGCAAGATTTATTCCTACAGGTTCAGGAAGTATCTGAATGATTCACAGTTCATAGAGGAGGACATACCGGATTCGTGTTGACTTCGCAGGCCCGGGGGTCGACGGTTTTGCCGAATATTTGAGACAGAGATTGGCTTGGAAAGGAGGGCGGACAGGGTAACAGCGTTGCGTAAAAGCTGGCCGCCGCCTTCGCCAAAGCTTCCGTCGATTTGGATGACGGTGTGCGATGCATGCGGCCATGATGCCATCGCAAAGTTGAACCTGGTGGTTGGGGCGATGGAAATGTCCAGAACCCAGATGGCTTTGTAGTGATGTAGAATCAAGTTACTCGCATCGGCAGGAAAAGCAGAGGCAATGGGCGAAGTGGATCTAGTTTTTCCACTGAGCAACTTGAAGCGGAATCGAAGCTACAGACTATATACCAGAAATGTATCATTATAGCGACCTTAGTGTATACATTGATCTCCATGAACGAACGATAGCACGAGAAGACAGAAGTTGTTCGCAGCCACAACTTCAAGATGCTACCGATGTAAGACATGTCCGAACTGTGGTGCGAGTGCGCAACCTTCAGCATAACACTGAGCAGCTGACATTCAGATAAACCTACGTTCTTTCGTTGTAGTCCTAACCATGCGGTGGGTTCTGACTTCCCTTTTGTAGGCTGGGCATACGAGCTCCATAGGCGATGCATGCCAGTGTGATGTATAATACCACCCATGTGGTAAAACTCGAACTGGTAGCGTTTCTCCATATCCAGATAACGTGTCTATCCAATGGCCCTCGTCAGTAACCAGAGTCCTATGACTTGCCAAGTACAAACGTTTGCACGAGCGAGCTCCCCCTCGAGTTTCTTTACCTGGGTTTGGAAGCTGCTTTCGGCTTCCTCTGAAACGGTCTGCCATGTGCGAGTCAGAAGTAGAAATAACAGCGAGATGACCATTTACAGCTGTCATGGAGGCGAGCTTTGCTTGCTCTTCCTTGAAGAGCTTATCTTGGGACTTGATGAACTGAAAGGAATGAGTATGGGATATAATGCCTGAATCTAAGCATTACCGTCTTGGCTTTGGTAAGCTTGTCTTGAGTGGTTTTTAGTTGCTCCTTGACGTTCAGATTTTCCTCGTGCAGAGCAAGTAATCTCGACTTGACATCTTCAGGGATA
Source organism: Guyanaporus albipodus (assembly GCA_038088995.1). Taxonomy (NCBI): domain Eukaryota; kingdom Fungi; phylum Basidiomycota; class Agaricomycetes; order Boletales; family Boletaceae; genus Guyanaporus; species Guyanaporus albipodus. The sequence goes on along the minus strand of JBBPKA010000101.1, from coordinate 61,099 downwards.
TCCTTGCCTGACAATGATGCACGCAAGTCTCTGAGCACGCATTCTCAGCGGCACGTGTAGCACAAAGGGAGACGACAAACCCAATATCGCGCTCGCGCTGTAGCATCTTTTCTCTTTGACCAATACCCTCGCTCTGAAGATTTACCTTCTCTAGAAGAAGAGCGTTGACTTGTTCAAGTTGCATTCGATTCTTCTCGCCAAGTTCTTTGAGCTGTTTCTTTAAACGGTCTACCTCAGCCTCAAGGGCTGCTTTGTCTTCGTTCACTGATTCACGTAATGAGGCGAGTATCTCTACTTGGTCTTTGTTGATGAGATTCACTAGCGGGATCATGAATCAGTAAGAGGTCGTAGGACGTAGCTGAGTCACGGACGGTCAGACTTGGCGATAGTAAGTTCTCGTTTCTGGGTGTCGAACTGGACTTCGAGGTCTGTGTACTCCTTGCGTAGCGTATCTAGTTGGTCGACCGTTTCGTTCAGACGCTGACGAAGAGCAATGACTGCCTCAGCTCTGTAGATAAGGAAAGAAAATGAGTCACTATCGCGGAGAATGTGTGTTGTGTGTACCCATCACTCGATGCCTTGCCACTACGAATCTCCTCCAAGTCACGTTGTAGAACGAGTTTTTCCCGGTGCGCTGCAAGATAATCAGCCTCGTAGCGCAACTTCATGCGGTTTGCGTCTTCCAGGAGATTCTCCAGCACTAGAATGCGACTACCGTCCACTTCATTCTTCTTGACTGCTGAAAGCTCTCGCTGGAGCTTCTTGACTTGGAGCTTTAGGTCGGTCATTGTAGTTCCCAAGAGAGCATCGTCAAGTTCTTCGTTCAGCGCAAAGGATGGTTCTCCCAATAGTTCCTCTTCGGTGAAAGTAGACGTGTTTCGTCGAGGTTCCTCCTGATCGGCCGGTTTGGAAGTCGATGGGACCCGGTGAGAAGTGAGTTCCAGCTCACGCATTCTCTCTTGGTATAATTCGAGCATTTCTGAATCCTTCGCGCGCTCCTCCGTTGTAATCCGAAGTTTCATGCGCGTTTGCTCCAACTCAAATTTGATTGTCTGCATTTCTTGTGTCCGCGAGGCTGCTTTAGTTTCAAGTTCGGAAATTTGGCTCTTATAAGATTCCATGAGCGGCTTGAACGCTGCAACCTTGCGGTATTCCTCTTCCAGTGAGGCGTTCTTGTCAACGAGATCTGCGTTTTGGCGCTCGAGCGACTGCTCGCAAATTTGATGCATGAGGAATGAATGAGACGAAGGGCGAGCAAACTGACCTTAACATGCTGTCGTAGGTCGACGCCTTCTTGGAGCTTTTTTTTATACTTCTCCATAACGTTCTCAGTTTTCTGGAGCTTGTCTGCCGCATGACGATATCTAAAGGGCTTTAAGCCAGCTGCTTCCTGACAGGCGACAGGACGTACTCGTCCACTTGGTCTTTAAGGCGCGTAGCTAGGTCAGCCGTTGCCTGGAGGTCGCCCACTTTGCGTGTGAGTTCGCCGACTAGTCCAGTCTGCTTGTCAAGTTCGGCTTCCGTCATGGCGAGATTGTCCTCGCTCTTCTGGCTAGCATCTCCCAAGATGTCTGACAGCGCCCGACTCACGACAAGGATGAAACTCACAGCTCCGATCGAAGCCTGTCGATCTCAGCACGCATCATGACGTCGGCCTTGTCGTCGTTTCGTCTGCTCTCCACGTCTCGCTGCATTTCGCGCAGGCGAGAGAGGGCGTCATCTTTCTCAGATACGGCGTCGTCGAAATTTGTCTGAAGGGTACGATGATCTTCAAGGAGGACTTGGTAGACTTTTTCGATGGTCTCTTTCTCCGCGAGGATGTGGCTACGTTCAGATTGTATGCGGTAGTAGTGATCGTCTCTGTCCAGAATTCGCGACATGATTTGCAGAAGTTGAGTAGGAAAGGCTTACTCTGTCAAAGCTTCACCAATGGCATGGTCGTTTTGCGACGAATTGATCTTCACCATGACCTGCCAGTAAAGAGAGTTCGTGCCCCTGAATACGCCGCACTGGGCCCACACCCTGAGAACACACCTGCTCAATAGCTTTCATTAACTGATGTTGTGCGGTCTCGTTCAGTTTCTGAATCTTTTCGATGATCTCCTTATTCTTTTCTGACTGGACGGCGATGGCGATCGTCATGCGACATAGTACAAGCGTCGCACTGACGTTGTAGTCTTTGGCGATTGCTTGGAGATCGGGTACCTCGAGGCCACTGGTTGGTTTTTGAAGTACATCGGTGAAGTATTGGGTGAGCAGACGATAGAGCCTCTTGAGAGAACTGAAACGCAAGACCCAGTTGTCGGAAAGTTGACCGATGCTGGTTCGACTGGATTGTCGGAAGTAGTCCGCGTCTCTGTTGCGGTCGAATGCTGAGATTTACCAAGTTGAACCGACCTGCGAAAAGGGACTCACACTAGGGAGAGAATTTCGAAGAGGGCGGCTCCATCGCTGAGGTCTTCGACAACGGATACTGAACGTGCGAGATCAAAGGTGTTAAAGAAGGTAAAGAAGGCGTCGAGTTCCAAGTTGGTTTCTTGGACGGACATGCCTTCGCGACGACACGGACGATGACAAGCAACTCGTTCTCAGTTGTTAGGGTTTCAAAGCACGCGCAACGCGGTCGACGTCGTATATCTCATTATGTAACGAAACATAGCTCAAACTCGATACACCCTTAGGAAGTACCACGCCGAACAGAACAAGACGGCAGCAAACACGTAGAATACCCTGCCCTCCTTCATCGGGTCCCCGTGCGCGAGAAGGTTCCTCACTTGGAGGAAAACGAGGCCGACGAAAAAGTTTATGATCCCTATGTAGAACATGAGGGTCGCATGGCACACGAAGTAGATGCAACTCACAGTTCAGGGAAAGCCCGACCGAAGATATCGCAGAAACAGCCTGCGAAAACGGAGTCAGTTGATTGAGAATCATTTCCGCAAACTTGGGCACGTACATGAAAAGGTGCAATCTCTGGGATAATGACGAACGGTATGGGTCCAAGGCCAATTGCAAATGACCTGCCAAAAGCGTCAAGGATAGAAGTGGGATTTGAACGCGCACATACATGACAAAGGCAGTTATCGCTACGCTTGTGACGGTGACCCATCCCGAGTTGAGGCCATAACCTACAGCCAAATGGGAGATGAGTGCCCCGCCGACAGACCAACAGAACAGTTTTTTTCTACCCGCCCGCTAGGGTATTGTGTCAGTACAAACGCGTACTGCGTTTGACAAATTGCGGACCTCGATTAGGAATATGGGTGGAAAGGTCATAAGAAAATTGACGACCGAGATCCCTAACGACACGTATGCCGCGAACTCTGGAAGTGACTTTGAAAGGATGTTGTTGCTATAGTAAAGCACTAGTGATTGATGAACATGTCAGGGGAGGGTGCAGCGGGTGAATGTCTCACCCGCGTTGATGCCTACATTTGATCCGTAAGACAAAAAGGCTACAAGGAGGATGAAAGAGATCCATACCGGATATTTGTTGAGATAGCATTGCAAATACGATGGTCAGGAGGGGTCTCCGGAGCTCGGGAGAAGTGAGAAGTTCAAGAATGGTGACCGCCGCGCGAGGGACGTCAGCCTCGTTGCTTGATGTAAGAAGTGGCTGCTCGCTGAGATCCTCAGCTAAGTAGGGGAGGTGAGCGTGGTCTGGGGGGTGCATGTCCGACTTACGGTCTGGGCGAGCGTCTCCAGATTGGTGTCCCCACAGGGATCGAATGACAGCCTTGCGTTCAGCCGTGAGGCCGTGCCGAGCGAGGTAAGCAGGTGATTCTACAATAGCTGGCGCGAGGAGGAACTGCAGTGCTGATAGGGCGGAGGAAAGGAGGAGGACCAGACGCCACTGGGTGGGAGTGGCCAGACTGAAACCCATCATCTGGGTCACCATGATTCCAACGACGATGGCCAATTGTGTCAGAACTCCTGGAATACGCCATGAAGCACTGGAAAGGAGAGGTTGATACCGAGTTTACCTAGGCTTCCTTTGATTTCTGGTGGTGCGATCTCTGAGAGGTAAATGGGGCAAACGCAAATTCCGATCCCAGCGGCAACACCGACGAGGAATCTAGGAAAGAGAGCGGTCGAAGTGGAAGTCGTGCAAATGAGAAAGAATACGAACCTTCCGAGAGCCATTGGGGCAACTGAAGGGGCTAAACCGGAGATGGCTGCGCCAGCGATGTTGAAGAGGGCGCTGAAACGGCTTGCGCCCTTGCGACCGTAGCGGTCCATAGCAAGGTTGGCGGAGAGACTCCCGACGAGACCGCCGACGGTGAACAAGGAAGTGACGAGAGAGAATGTCGCGTCGGACATTGGGATGCATGTCGGGAGTCCATGGGTTGAATCGGGGACGGTGTGCTGACAGGTGAGAACCGCCTGAAGCTGGTTGAGTGCAGAAATGTGGTAGCCATACTGGCAGAAAAGAAATAAGGGCAATCGACAAAAAGATGAGGAGGATAAACTTACCTGAAAGGATGGAATGAGGATCCAGAGGACGACAGACGAACCATAGTGGGTGAGTGGTTGAGACATGTTCGTACCAAGTGGCTGTCCCGCGCCGCGATGAAGCAACTGAATGACCCCAGCAAGACTCGCCCGTCCGAGTCCATAAAGCCTTCAAATGCGCGCGTACTTGATCCCCGTAAAGCATGGCGGCGCTCGTCGTGTCGTGTCTTTCGTCGCTGCTGTGGTGCTGGTTGCTCCCGCTCACTGTGCTCGCCGCGTCTGCTGACGACTGGAGGGGTCGTTCTATTTACCAGTACGCTCCGTTTCGCGCCCGTTCGTCTCCCTCATCTCACTCGGTCTCTGCTAGGGTTCTCGTAGACCGATATGCCTTGCCGAGTGGTGCAGACCCGACGCGCTGTGACCCGGGCCAGCGTACTTGGTGCGGCGGCACTTGGAGCACGTGAGACTGACTTGCCTCGACCCTGTGCCACTCAAGTTCGTAAACGTTAGCTTGCGTCAAAACCTAGATTACATCCAGGACGCCGGCTTCACCGCGAGTATGCCAGTTCTTCCTTTGACCTCATATTTGATCTTGACTCTCTCCACAGTCTGGATCAGCCCCGTCTCTCAGAATTACAATGGACCGACCACTCTCTACGGCGATGCATATCATGGCTACTGGATCGCCGACGCGACCCTACTCAACGACAGATTCGGCACCTCCGATGACCTCAAGTCTCTTTCGCGTGAATTGCATTCCCGTGGAATGTCCGTCATCGTCACACTCTGCCTTGCTATCGCTCACAGCTGTTCACAAGGTACCTCATGGTGGACATCGTCGTGAACGACGTCATGGCCACCTCGATCAACCCGGACCTCTCCACCTACATGTTCAAGAACGAGGTCAGAGCCACGCGCAGTCAAGTCCAATTTATCCTTATGTTGGTATAGTCACAGTACCATCCTTATTGTGTCATCGACTGGAGCAACGCTACGAGCCAGGAACGCTGCTGGCTAGGTGACACCATAGTTCCTTTGGCCGATGTCAATACAGAAGATCCTATCGTGGTGTCCGCATTCCAGCATTGGATCCGATCCCTCGTACGTGATTACGGTATCGATGGTCTTCGCATCGACGGTTCGTTCATTCGCTCTTCACTCTCTTCTCGAGCCCTCACGCCACTCAGCCGCCAAGTGAGCTTCCTTACTCATCCTCACACCATATCTCACGGACGATAGACATATCAATATTGATTTTTGGCCGGGCTTCTGCGCCGCAGCTGGGGTATTTTGCATTGGCGAGATCTTAAGTCTGGACATCGAGTACGGAACTTACATTTCCATCTACTCCTTCTGACGTTCTCCTAGTGACGTTTCCCCGTTTCAAGGACCAGATGCTCTGGATTCGGTCCTAAACTATCCTATGTATGGCGCTATCGTCGATGCATTCACTATACCTGGTCCACAGAATGTAAGTGCTATAACGGACATGATCGCTCAGTCGAAACAGAAGTTCAAGGTGACTCAGACAATTTCTCGCTTGTCTGCCTAACAAGCGCTGTCCAGGACCCAACACTGCTCGGGAACTTCATCGAGAACCATGATATTCCGCGCTGGCATAACTTGTCTGTTGACCCACAGAGTCTTTAGTAAGGAACAGAAACCTATGGTTTGACTCCTCACATGCCTGACGCGACTAGTAATGCAATGATCTTTAATTTCATGTCAGACGGGCAAGTCATTCCAAGCGCCACTCCCCCTTTCTTCTGAGCACCCATCATAGCATACCGATTGTGTATTATGGACAGGAACAAAGCTTCAGCGGAAGTGGGGACCCGGTAACAAAGCCCACCCACCATTTTTTTCACCCGAGGCGAATTCAGTGCGTTTCTAGTGGAATCGTGAACCACTGTGGACCTCTGGATACGCCAATACTTCTGCGTACCAGTTAATGTCGACGATGAACCAGGTAAGCGTTCGCGAGCTTTTGTTCTACTCTGATTCACTTGCTGTCAGTTACGCAACTTCCTAGTAAACACTACTAATTGGGTTGATTCCTCCGTGCAAGTCCTCGCCTCCACGAACGCTGGCATCGCAATATCGAAAGGCAACGTAGTCTCAGTTTTGACCAACGTCGGATCTCCGGTATGTCGGTAGGGACGCTGCTGCAGATCCGACTAACCAAGTATCATCTTACTAGCCTCAGAATTTGAGTATTCCGGTGTACACGCCCTTCCCCACGGACACAGCTCTCATCAAGTGAGGGCCGCTTGGTGTAACAACCTGCGCGTGGCTAACATGCGATCGTCCATAGCATCCTCACATGCACCCAATGGCCGGTGGGCAGCAATGGCACGATCAACGTGGGGTATAGTCTGGGTGGAGTTCCGATCGTCCTTCTCCCGATGAACGACCTCGAAGGCTCAGGTCTATGCGGATATAGCACTCTCACGTCGGGTTCACATTATACGTCGGGAGAGCAAGAATTGGATCGTCCCTTGTTTGGTACTCGAGGGCTGTTGCTGTCACTCGTTTTGGCTAACTCCCTATTCATGCATTTTTGGTAAATAATGTTGAATAATGTTCTTGCGACTGTCAATTTCCACGTGCTTCACCAGCAGCCTGCTTGGGAACACTCACAGGCGTAGTATTAACCCCATCGGTTGATGTTGCCAAGAAGCTGTTCAATGGAATCACGAACACCAGCACATCTGGAGTTGGCGGCGAGTATTTCGTGTGCTTCAGGGATGAGTCCTTGGAGGTGCTGCACGACGGATCGCTTTCACACATTCACAAACAACATAGCGGACGACCTTGCTCACCTCGATGCGATGTTGTGGAAGCGGATGGGTTCGCAAGAATTCGAGAGTGGAACCAATACCATCACTCTCACTGACTTCTGCCAAGCGTTTGTGCATCCTGCAGCCAGACATGAAGACATCGCAAAGGAAAGCTAAAAGAGAAATTCACTCTACCGCGGACTGGGGGTTATAACATGCCCTGGCAGCGATGCGCATGCCGAGCGTGTCAGCTGACATCCAAGGTTAGCCCGACGAGAGTAACACTTGCGGAAATACGACTCTTGCCTTCTAATTCCTGCATTCTCGAATGAGGTAGTTCGAGTAGGAAATAGTTCAGTATTCCAGCAATGTCAAGGTTGGCGCCGACTGCCAATAGCATGGTTGCCAAAACGACCAGTATCTTGGAGTATGAATAACGTTCAGATACATGGCGTGCAACTGGAAACATATGAATATTATTAGGGGGGAACAGTGCAGACATACCAACGTGCCCTATTTCTGGACCAAAAATTCAAGACGGGTCGCGAAAAGTGGTGACGGATAAATACACACCATGACTAACAACAGCTGCTAGACCTTGATCGTCCTTGCATACCGGCAAAATCCCAGTGAAAACAACGATGGTACCTGGAGGTGGATGTGTGCGAAGAAAATGACAGTTGAGTTCGAGATGACATACGGTAACTAGCTAAAGCGTTGACAATGCCTGGGTCATTGACGACGAGTAGCTTCCATTCTTTTACATTTTCTTCTTGGGAGGTGTGGCGATCGTAGGGATGAGCGGCTCCAAAAGGATCGTGCCAAAACCTGTCATCGTCTGCGGATGACTTGAAAGGGCTAGTAGATTGAAGGGTGCCGAGGTCGGAGGCCTCCAGTAAGTCAGAGACGACCCGGTGGACACGGCGCGTTACGGGGTGGTATGCGGGCAGGATCTTGCCTTGAAATTCTGATAGTAGTGCCGCATGGGAGGCCTCGTTTAGTTTGGCTTCAAGCGTTGGGCTTACGTCCATAAATCGCCACCGGCCAGTTTCTGGCACTTTTTCGAGACTATTGAAGGCGTCATCTGTAAACGGTGCGAGTGTGACGAGGTTTGTCAACATACTGCGCGACAATATACACCCCGCCTGCCGCAGAGAAGAAAATGAGCACCTTTGCGACCTTGTCCCGATCTAGACGTCGCCCACGGTAGGAGTGCCCATCAGAGAAACGCGTGTACTGAACCTGTGAAGGAGACGAAGCAGAGAACTGCTGTCGACCCCACAAGGGCCGGCATAAAGGATAACGAAGGGACACCGACGCACGGAACGGAGGGATCCCAGAGGAGGCAATCAATCTGGTGGGAAGGCACGTCCGCGCTAGCGTAGGGATGATTCTAGTACGAGGGAAGATGGAGAACATGACGGCGCGGAATCAAGTCTTGGTTACTACACCGGACCGGCGCGGGTGGCCAAGGTTGCCGAGTTGATAGGGTCCTGAGCGCACTAGTGAAGCCGCTGGTTGGACGCGATCATCATCGCTATATGATGCACCATAAGTACAGTACCAGGACTTGGGAAACGCGGGCAAGTTCGTTTCCCAGGTCCATCTGTCTCGTTGCAGCCGACTGATAACCGAACGGACCAACTTGGGACCAAAGTCAACTTACGTTCACACCACTGGCTGAACCTGTACTACTACTACTACTCACCACTCCGTTCGCAGCAGAACATGTCGTGCAAGAACGACTCTCTAACCATTCGATCTCGCAAACAGCGTTGCCTGCAAGGCTCTTCCTCATCCCGACGCGCAAGTCCACCGACACGGACGTTCCATTCAAGGATCTGCAGTTCAAGTTCGCTGCCATCCTACGTGTATTCTTCCCAAGCTAACCACGACCATCCTCAAAACTGCTTGGATGATATCACTCTCGAGAGTGACTTGGACCGATGTAGCGCGTCATTCGGAACACTCCTATCTCACCGTGCCTCTTCATTGTTCACAGACCAGCTCTTGACCGATGCCACTTGCGCCTTCTCCGAACTTGATTCAGAGTCACATCAATCTCGCCTTCTCTACCCGCTACGTGAGCCTGGTCAAATGACTGCTCAACGCACACAAAGGCTCCGCGCTCGAACCGCTGCCGTAATCACGTCATTGCCTGCTACTTTCGAGGATGTAGACGAACACGAGCACCTCAAGGCTGCCGAGACTCCACAAGTAGCTCACGCACCAAAGTTGAGACGCGTCTCAGGCGTCAGAGACCTTCGTCGTGCTTTCCGTGATGGCGATCACGAGCCAGTTCATTTTGCTTCCAGCCCCACACTAGGGGATTCAAAGGTCTGTTGTCGCATCTTCTGGTTGCCTTGATGTTTGTTCAACAAGTTTTCTTAGGCTTCATACGAGCTTGGCATTCTTGATAGCTCAGCCTTGACTCCTCGTTCTTCCCTCCTTACCCTAGTAGAATTGGGCAATCCCGTACCCCAGAGTGCTGGTGACCTGAAAACCCTATGTGGATCGACCCTCAGCTCTATATCCATTTCTTCTCGATTTTCCACCAAAGTTCATTCTGTACTCTTTTCGTCGCATCCACCGCATACCCTTTTACCCACCGAGTCATCATCCTCAATACTTCCCAAGAAACACGTCGTTCATAATTCAATGACGCCACGACCTCAACGCCGCCACATATCACTACAGCTCGACACCTCCCTGTCTCACTCCCCCGAAGAAGTGATCTGGTCGTGTGCAAAAATCTCACGGTCTGCAGTCAAGCGCGCCGCTCGACGCGGACATGCGCCACGACGCGTTTTTAGCCATCCGATACCTGCTTTATCGTCCTGAGGACGAATTTCTCCTGATTTATGATTGTGTATGAACGTTTATCGTCCACCCGCGGTTGGGTAACGTCGACATTCCTTCATGTGAACATGATGATAAATTCATCGGAGACTTCACCCAATATTTTGTAGCAGTAGGCTTAACTTGACAGCGGGGCTGTCAGCTATTCCATGCGCACATTTTGTCATAGTCGGTCGGATCGGACTCCTAGTATAGTACTTTGAACATGCTACACGATATTATTTTTTTTTCTGACTCCAGTGGCGCCGGAAGTGAGTGTAATCTCCTGAGGCTAGATAGCGCCGCACTCTGAACGCCTTTGAACCAAATGGACACGTGAGACAGGTCGTGGCGACAACGTGCAGGTGATTTCAACGGACCCCCCTGAAACTCGTCGATATATCATTTCGTTCTACCGACACGATGGCTGCAAAAGTGAGAAGCGTTGTTTGTTTGAGATCCTGTGTACGCTAATATAATTGATCTCCGTAGGAAGACGCATGGAAAAGCAAGGAACGGGGGGAGGAAGCGAGGCATGTTTACGAAAAGGTGTCTCCGCAGCGGTGGCTCCTACCCTCTAGGACTCTGATCTCGACACGGCAGGAGCAAGCGCAGCTCACCGCCCTTCGTGCTCAGCAGGAGGGTGCAAGGGATGCGAGGCCAAGTGCCGAGCGTGATTTTGAGGGTGGCTTCGGTGGTCAGGAAGATCTCGAAGATCGCTATGCAACCACCAGCGGCGAGCACTGATCGATCCCTGTGCATGTGCTTGCTGGTCCGACATCTCAAGGATCTCAATACGGCAGCCCGAGTAAAGTAGTGACCACCTGTCAATCGCTTTGCGTTCTTTAGCAATAAAATACACCAAGATATCTCAGGTATATGGGATCCACCCACTAGAGAATATATGGTAGAATCAATCCAAGGGTCCGTGAGGTATCATGGACAAAGGAGTCCCCCCAAAAAAAGAGAGAAGCAACTCGAATAACCGACGTTCAAATAGCCCATAAAGGTAAAGAAAATGGTGTCAGAGGAGTCCAAAGAAAACATAAAGCGTTCATGTTGCTTGAGGAGCAGAGGTGATGACAGCGCGGGTAGTGCTTCCACCCTGACACAAGGGCGAGGGAGGCACTGCAGTCGGACCAATCCAAGGATTGAGATAGCTGCACGTTGCAATACCAACCATCTCCCCAGCAGTGTCGGAAGGATTCTGCCATCCGTTCCCCGCATTCGCAGTCGCGACCGACTTGCCGGAGTTGATGGTAAAGGTAGGCGGTGGTAAGGTAGCGACGGTACCAGTGGGTGTGTAGGAGGGCAGTAAAGTCACCGCTCCGGCATTGCTGATGGTGGCGGGCGGCCAGGCATACTCGCTGCTGACGGACGCCGGAATTTGACCGGCACCTGTTCCGCCTGTTTGCCAAGGCTGAAGCGGTGGACTCCATATACCTTGATCTATACATACTCCGGAAGCTGTGCGGGGATCACGGGGCATCCAGCCATTTTGTAGCCCCAGGGAGTACGACCATTGCGGTGATTCAACGACACCGCTAATTGAAGAGGCACCAATCTTCCAAGTCCAAAAGAACCAATTCTGTTAGAAAAAAAAAAAAAAAGGCCACCATCAGTGACGGGGTTGCTCTGGCACGGAGGCACGCACCTGAAGAGCATCCATACTTGCCATGGAAAAATTCATGATACCCGCCTTCATCGTGGAGTCCCAATTTTGCCAGTCAGTCCAGGGGGTGCAACTACCCACGGTAGGCCAAGTGCCGGTGTAAGTTCCCTCGTAGCGTGTGCCGAGGCCGACGCCATTCACCCACAGTCCACAATCTGTGACAGCGTTGCTGAATTCGCCCGCGGATGTGAGACCAAATGCGGACATGGAGGTGTTGAAACTCGCGGCCCAAGTGTTGCAAGGAGTCTGAGCGTATGATGACATTGGGGCAGCGGACTGATCAGCAAAGCAAATGTAAGGATGATCATCGATAGCGATACGGTCGGCATTGGGCATGAAGCCAGCCCAATCTGCAAAGGGAAAGAAACCGTCGTGGAAGGACACGTAAGGTCCGTTTCCTTCTCCGATGCCAGACGCCGTTCGGACGTTCTGGTATGCCTGGAAATAGCTGAGAAAATGAGAGTTGGACAGGCACGTGACGTTGAGAAATGCGACACCAACTATCTGGACAATGCATCTTGGCCAATGGTGGTTCCCTGAGGTTCGTTGGTGATGCCAAACATGACTACGACGTCGCGATACTCGGGCTGCGAGATGAATTCTGCAATTATCCGAATATAGTCCAAGGATCGCTGTGCATTGGCCAATCCCATCGGTCCATTGAGGACGTTGATGGAACCGAGCTTCCCCGAGTGATTCCAGCCATTCTGACTGCCAGGAAGGGCATGAAAATCCAGATTGATGCGGATGCCGTATTTGCGGGCCCACTGGATTGCCTTGAGAAAGTATCTTTGACCCGTGAGCCCGTCAGAGAATCAAGTCAGATTATGGGACCTACTTCCACGACGTGTTGGCAAGAAACGGTTCGCCCGAGCGTGTCTCGATGGCCCAATATGGTAGAGGGATTCTCACAAAGTTGAGACCCGCGCCTGCGATTTCAGCAAAATCCTGCTCAGTCTGTGAAAAGAATTAAGAAGAGGGTGGGAGAGGCATGTCGAAAGGGTGATGCCGTACAATGAACGTGCGATAGTGAGTCTCTAGTTGAGCGAGACCACCGCTGACGGTGTCAGCGGCCATTGCTTGACTCAAGGTCCATTCATCAACGGCCTGGGGTGTGGTGTTTTGATATTTTTCATAAAGGGCAGGGACACTGTGGACGGAATTAATCGCATGGCGGCCAAAGAGACGTACTGGGAAACTCGCATGAACTACAGGGAAGAGAGTCAGCCGAGGGCGCTCCGCGGAGATGAGAGACGCACTGGTTCCGTATTCAGCCAACCGCCGAGGTTTACGCTAGTGGCGGACAGGTGTCAGAAAGGACGGGTGAAACACTGTCGAGGATGACCTACCCGAAGATTCTGTCGGTGCCAAATTTGAATGATTGATTCAGAGGAGGAGTCCAGGAGTTCGGTCGTGCATTGTTGTTCAAGGGGTCGTTGGGATCCCAGTACCAAGTGCCGCGAAAGGGGTTGATATAAGTGAAGGTCAACCCATCCTCGGTGGTGATGGTGGAACCATTTCCCCCTGTGACTATGGCCATTGTGCTGGTGCCAGATCCGCCTGATGGAGTACTCGGAGTGTGTGCCGAAGTGTCCTTGCTTGCTTTTGACTTGAGGACTGTCAGGCAGATTGGCAGGACGACCGCGAGGATGACGATTGTGGCGGCGGCGATGGAACCAAGGATGATGATCGTGCGTCTTGACTTTGAGCGGGGAGAGACATAGACTGCACGTTTCTCCCTGAGGTAGCGGGGGGGGGAGAGTTCTGGGGTGTCCAAGACTGGGTCATCCCGATATGCGGTCGAATCTGGCACGGAGTCGCGATGGAGGGCATAGACGGAGGAGTTTGGTGCGGATGGGGCAGTCTGGAAGGTGTTTTGAGAGACGAAAGAATCACGGTTTGCATCTACGCCAAAGAAGGGGGCGACGGGTGGAAACAAGTTGGGTGATTGGCCATCGTCGGCGTCGTGGGCGTGCATACTGGCGAGCTCGACGGGGGATGGTGAGTCCGTGCCCCTTCCAGAAGAAAGACGGTCATAAGGAATGTGTAGGGAATGCATCCCGGCGTGACAACTGCGAGCGGGCCTCGTTGCGGGTGAAAGGAAATGAACCCCTTCACCGTCATTTCAAGCCAGCCTACTAGTCAACGATGTCCCGAGTCCCGGCCGAGTCTCCCGGTCATGTAGCACGTGATCGGAAACAACACACGTGTCGGTCCGATAACCCGAAAAGACGCGGCCGACGACAACGACAACGACGACGACGACGACGACGATGACACGCACGACACGTCCTCCGCGACACCCCAAGCGTAGTAGACCAGACCCGTCTCGCCGCCAGTTCACTCAGCTTCACCTCACCCTCGACGCGACGACGACCCTCAGGACGTGTACGCTCTGCAGGCTCTCCTACACCAGAGGCGCACCCGATGACGAGGCCCTCCATCGCACCCACTGCGTACGCGTGCAAAAGGGCATGGAATGGGGAAAAGAAGAGCAGCGCGAGGCTCTCAAGGTCGCCGTCGACGAGGTTGCTACCAGCGTCAAGCTCAGGGATGGCTCCAAGGGCCGGATCATCTCCTTCCCGGCCACCCTCGCTGGTAAGGTCGGTACAAAGGTTCGCCCGTCGCCCCCGCTCGTCGCGTTTCTCCTCCCTGACCTCATTTCAGTTCGCCCATCTCCTCGATACGATCAACCTCGCCCTCGCATCTCCCCCGCTCACCGTCGCCACCCTCAAATCATCCAAGGCATACCTCTTCCTCCTCCCCGTCCCTTCTCATCTTCACCGCGAAAAGATCGTCGGTTGCGTCGTCGCTCAGCGCATCTCGTCCGCCATGGCTATCGCTACACCCGAGGTAACCCCTCCACAAAGTTCGCTCGTGTCCGTCGACCCCTCCTCCGGCCTCTTTTGTCATCCCGATCCACTCCCCACTCCTCTTGGCATCACGCGACTCTTCGTCCCCTCCGCCCATCGACGCCAAGGCATCGCAACCCACCTCCTCTCCGCCGCCGCCGCCACTTTCATACACGCTTGTCCACTCGACCCAACCAAAGGCCAGGTCGCCTTCACTCAGCCTACCGAAGGCGGGTGTGCCGTCATGGAAAAGTGGGGCAAAGGCTTCGTTCGCATCTACGAGGAATAGCGTCCATCCCTATCTCCATACACCCCTGCCTCCCATCTTTCCGTACAAGTACCATCGTATTATTGTAAACGGACGTCTTCGACACTATACTACATCCAATTCCTCCACGACTGCCCAAGTAAAGGCGAGAAACCAAGAAAATGCATCTCCCCCGTTCCGCCCGCCGTCCTTCTCCAACGTCGTACGTCGATACCGCTTACATGTCTACCTGGGCATTCTTCGCCAGCTTGCTTGGAGGTGGTGCAAACGTCTATCCCATGCATCGTTGGCAAACGTCACGAACCATCCTACGCCAATCACTCACCCTAGCTTTGATACCCCCGGCACTGGGCAACCGAGAAGACCCATCGCAGAGCCAGGCGTCCACTTCAGCGGCGGCTCCACGCCCCTCGCTAGTGTTTTTATTGGTCTCTTCAGCGTCCGACACATCGCCTCTCCAGACCACTTACTTGATTCCCCAAACAATCAGGGATTGTCCCCGACGACAGTCCCCAGCTGCGAAAATGCCCTCCACGTTCGTTGAGTACTTCTAAGCGAGCGTAAGCCCCACTTGAGCCACGCAAGGATCACACACACACACACACACCTTGTTCGGGGTTTGAATGTTCGTCCGTCCGTCCTGCTTCACACCGAGAGCATTAACGACTTCGCCATGAGGTCCGAGGAACCCGAGCGCAAGGAAGACCAGCTGAGCTGAAAAGAACCTCTCCGAACCAGGAACCTCTTCCATCTTCCAGCGACCCCCGGAATCTTTCGTCCACTCAACACGCACTGATACAATCACCCGTCAGTCGGTCCACAGACAGGCATCCATCAAGGATACACACCGGTGTTCAATCCTGTCAGCTTTCCACTCTCATCCAGGACGAACTCTTTGGTGGAAATACAGTATTCGCGAGGATCTGCACACGACTGAGCCACGATTAGGATAATGACCCATATGGCTCACCATTGCCAAAGTGGGCTGCGACTTCAGTGTGTCCATAATCGGTCCGGAATATCCTACATTTCACGCATCATGAGCACCACGCCATCTGTGAGGATAGATAGAACCCACCGGGGCCATTGGGGCCATGGGTTATCCCTTCCCCGGGATCCGGGTGGCTTCGGTAACAACTCAAAGTTCGTCACAGACTTTGCACCGTGGCGCATGGCGGTACCAATACAATCATTGCCCGTATCACCACCCCCGATCACGATGACGTCCTTCCCTCTGGCATCAATGTAAGCACCGTTTTGCAACTCAGAGTCCAACAGGGATCTTGTGTTCAGCTCAAAAAAAAATATCAGCACGGGCATGTTCCAAGCACTCATCGACATACCTGGAGATATTCCATCGCAAAGTGGATACCGTCAACGTTCCGGTTAGGAATCTTCAGGTCTCTGGGCCAGGTCGCCCCCGTGCAGATGACAATAGCATCGTTCTCTTCATGCAACGCAACCGCATCAACGTTGACACCAACATGGGCGTTTGATACGAACGTCTTTGGTGTTGTCAGTACCAATGTGAGACAGTCACATTCGAGCCGCTTACGACACCCTCAGCAGCCATGAGGTCCAGCCGCCGCCGCACAATCGTCTTGTCAAGCTTCATGCTGAAAACTAGCTCAGCGATGCCACACAACGTGCACAGGAACATACATACTTTGGGATGCCATACATCAAAAGGCCGCCCATACGGTCGTTGCGGTCATATACAGTAACGGAATGACCGGCCTTGTTTAGTTGATCAGCGCATGCAAGGCCGGCCGGTCCAGATCCAATAACGGCAATCTTCCTGCCGGTGCGGAATGACGGAGGGTTAGGGGCCATCCACCCCATCTCAAAGCCCTAGATCGCGAGACTCAGCGCATAAGTGAATAACCCGTGTTCAAGACAGCCTCACCTTGTCGATGATGGCACATTCGATGCTCTTGATACCAACAGGCTGTTCATTAATCCCCAAAACACATGCCCCTTCGCATGGAGCAGGGCAGACACGCCCCGTGAACTCGGGGAAGTTGTTCGTCATCAAAAGCCGATTCAGTGCGTCTCTCCACTGTCCCTTGAAAACCAGGTCGTTCCACTTGGGAATAACATTAGAGATCGGGCACCCGGTGTCTGACTGGCAGAATGGAACCCCGCAATCCATGCAGCGAGAAGATTGATACTTGAGTTCACTTTCCGTAAGACGCGTGGAAATCTCCTTCCAGTCCTTGACTCGCTTTCGTGGAGGTCTGTACGCTTCGTTGAGTCGCTTATACTTCATGAACCCACGGAGTTTGTCTAATTTGTGGGGCCGCTGCTTGTTGGCAGATTCGTCGACGAGGGAATCCTCTATGTCGCCCACAGCCGGTTCATGGCGCTTCTGGGGGGTAGGAACGTTCGCAGTAGGTTCCTTGGGATGTAGAATGTCTTCGAGACTCTCCGAAGCCAGGTCGACCTGACTGGCTGTTCGGGAAGGAACGAGGTCGATGACATTCGAGCGCATTTTCTCCTCTTTCTCTCTTGCAGCCTGCTCCTCGAGAACACGCTTGTAGTCGAGAGGCATTACCCGGACGAATAGAGGTAGGAGATGATGAAAATCGTTCAGAACGCGATTGGCGACCTCTGAGCCGGTATAGTGACGATGGTCTTCGATAAGACTACGGAGGGCAGCAATCTCTTTGGGATCTGTAACTTTGTCGAGCTCTACCATCTCCATGTTGACCTTGGAGGTAAATGTGTGAGCCATATCAAGTACATAAGCTATCCCCCCACTCATTCCTGCAGCGAAGTTGCGGCCGGTGGTGCCGAGAATCACGACCCGCCCGCCAGTCATATATTCGCAACCGTGATCTCCCGTGCCTTCGACAACGGCATTCGCGCCAGAGTTTCGAACAGCGAAACGCTCTGCAGCGACGCCTCGAACGAATGCTTCTCCCGATGTTGCACCATACAAGCAGACATTGCCTATGATGATGTTCTCCTCGGCTTTGAATGTCGACTGCTTGGGAGGGTACACGATCAGGCGTCCCCCGGACAAGCCCTTGCCCACATAGTCATTAGCGTCGCCTTCTAGCTCGATCGTGATTCCTGCAGCAAGGAATGCACCACAGGATTGACCCGCAGACCCGCGCATACGAATGTGTATGGTATCCTTGGGCAAGCCATCTTCGCCATACAGTTTAGAGACACGGTGAGACAACGAAGTGCCCAGTGCACGATCGGTGTTTGTCACTTCGCAGTCAATATGGACAGGAAGACCCTTGGTAAGCGCAGGCTCCGATTCGTCAATAAACTTGTTATCCAAGCGGATGTACAACTTATGGTCTTGCTGACGAACCCGATACGTGGCTGCGCCGGGGCGCATCTGCCACGCGGGCTTGAGCACTGCAGAGAGATCGAGATGAGTGGTCTTGGTTGTACGAAGCTTTTCGTCGATCTTCAGCATGTCAGCACGCCCGACCATCTCGTTAATGGTACGGAATCCAAGCTTTGCCATGATCCTACGAAGGTCCTCCGCCAAGTAGTAGAAGAAGTTGATAACCTGCTCGGGCTGACCGGCAAACTTCGCTCGAAGTTGAGGATCCTGAGTAGCGATGCCAACAGGACAAGTGTTCACTATGAAATTAACTGTGGGTAAGAGGTATAGAATACTGTAAAAAGAAGACTTACGATGACATTTGCGCATCATTATGCAACCCATCGCGATAAGGGGGGTTGTGGCAAAACCCCACTCCTCTGCGCCAAGCAAGCAAGCGATAGCTACATCGCGACCTGTTCGGATCTGGCCGTCCGTTTGAACGGTAACACGGCCCCGGAGATCGTTCAAAACGAGAGTTTGGTGGGTTTCAGCGAGACCGAGTTCCCAGGGTAAACCAGCGTACTTGATACCAGTCCAGCGAGAGGCACCGGTACCGCCATCGTGACCAGAGATCAAAATATGGTCTGCCTTGGCTTTTGCGACGCCACTGGCGACAATGCCCACACCGACTTCGGATACCAGTTTAACGGAGACGCGCGCCCGAGGGTTCGAGCACTTCAGATCGTAAATAAGCTGCTTAAGGTCCTCGATAGAGTATATATCGTGATGAGGAGGGGGTGAAATAAGGCCAACGCCGGCAGTCGAATGACGAGTGCGAGCAATCGAACCTGATACCTTATGGCCTGGGAGCTCACCGCCTTCTCCGGGCTTCGCGCCTTGCGCCATCTTGATTTGAAGTTCATCTGCATCAGCCAGATAGTTGGACGTGACACCAAAGCGACCGGAAGCAACCTGTTTGATAGCGGACCGCATCGTATCACCATTGGAGAGGACCTGTGACCTTTCCGCATCTTCCCCGCCTTCACCGGTGTTCGACTTGCCGCCAAGTCGATTCATAGCAACAGCTAGGGTAGAATGCGCCTCCATCGAAATCGATCCGTAAGACATGGCTCCAGTAACGAAACGTCGGACAATCTCGTTCCACGGCTCAACTTGTTCGATAGGAATTGGCGTTGCATTTTCCAGCCGGAAATCAAGAAGGCCACGTAAATGAATGATTTTCGCTTGTTCGTTGGCGTTGCGAGCATAGGCATCAAACGCAGTCTGATTCTTCTCCCTGACGGCGTCTTGCAAATTGGCGATGCCTGCAGGGTCGTTGATGTGCGCTTCGCCGCCATCTCGCCAATGATATTCGCCAGATTCAGGCATACCAGGCGGTAAGATGGTCTCTCGGGAAGGCCAGCCACGTTCATGGAGTTCGAAGGCGTCGAGCGCCAACAAATCAAACGTTGCGCCCTGAACTCGAGATGCAGTCCCAGTAAAGCAGCGTTCCACAACTTCGCTGTGTAGACCAAGGGCCTCAAATATCTGCGCTCCCTTGTACGACTGGAGAGTAGATATACCCATTTTTGACATAACCTTGAGAACCCCATTGTCGATGGACTTTCGGTAGTTTGCAATCAGATCCTCCACGGACTTGTCGCCACCCTTGATGCTGAAAAAAAAAAAAGAAAGCATTGAGTTACGTCAAAACACAGGGGCCTGTTCCATGTCAACTCACAGCCCCTCCCTCCCGACTTTGTATATCGTTTCAAGCATCAACCAAGGGCAGACAGCATCTGCCCCGTACCCAACAAGAACGCAAATGTGATGCACTTCGCGAGCTTCGGCTGTTTCGACCATCAATGCAACCTTGGCACGCTTCTTCTGCAGGACAAGGTGTTGATGAACGCCACCGCATGCAACCAGCGCGGACAGCGGGACACGAGAGGGCCCAGTGGCGCGATCGGACAAAATGATGACCTTGATACCATCCTCGATGGCCTGTGCTGCCTCGCTGCAAACACGCTGCAAAGCCAGCTGATACCCGGGGATGCCTTCTTCCTTCTGGAAAGTTATGTCGATTGTGATCGAAGGCCAGGTAACGTAGGCGGCCTTCAGGTTTTTCATCCCATTCATTTCCTCAAGAGAGATTAACGGGGAGGAGAGGAGGATGCGGTGGCACTGTTCGGGCTTCATCTCTAAAAGATTGCCCTCGGGGCCGACGTATGCTTCAAGCGACATGACGATGCTCTCTCGTATTGGGTCTATGGGTGGGTTGGTGACCTGGGCGAATAGTTGACGGAAATAGTCGTAGATGATACGAGGTTGCGTCGCCATTGCCGCAATGGGCGCGTCATTCCCCATGGATCCCAACGCTTCCTTGCCATTCTCGACCATTGGAAGCATAAGAAGATTGAGCTGTTCAACCGTGTAACCGAATGCGAGAAGTTTGAGGTCGCTGCTGAGCGGCACATCATCGATCACGGGAACAATTGAGATATTGCTGCGAATTACGCGCTTGATGATGTTTGGAACGCGCAGAATATGGGCTTCAACCCATGACGCGAAATTTTGCTTGGAAGCCGTGTTCCGTTTCAGTTCCTTATCGTCTACAATCCTGCCTTCGAGTGTGTCGACGAGAAGCATGCGGCCAGGCTTGAGGCGGCCCTTTTGCACAACTGTTTCTGGAGGGATGAAAACCGCGCCGACTTCAGAGGCACAAACTATAATGTCCTCATTGCTAACAACAAAACGACACGGACGTAGGCCGTTACGATCGAGATTAGCACCGCAATAACGGCCATCGCTGAAGGTAAACAGGGCCGGGCCATCCCAAGGCTCTTGAAGGCAAGCGGCCCAGTTATAGAACGCTCGCTTTTCGGGCTCCATGTGCTCATTTCCTTGCCACGCCTCGGGGATGAGCATCATGACGGCTTCTGGCAACGTGACAACACCATTCACGACAAGTAGCTCGAGTACGTTATCGAAGGCAGCGGAGTCAGATCCGCCAGTTTCGATGATGGGATAAAGAAGGTCGAGCTGATCGCCGAAACTCGTAGAAGAGAGTACACCTTCACGGGCTCTCATCCAATTCTTGTTGCCACGAACCGTGTTAATCTCGCCTACAGCAGCGTGTTAGATCTTACCCGCGAGTCTGAAGCATGATACTCACCGTTATGGGCGGCCCACCTCATTGGCTGGGCGCGATCCCATGAGGGGAAGGTGTTCGTAGAGAACCGGGAATGCACCAAAGTGAAGTGTGAACGATACAAAACATGATTGAGATCGTGATAGTAGTTGTATACTTGGGGAGGCGAGAGCTGCCCCTTATAAACAATATTTTTTGAGGATAGCGAACAGACGAAAAAACCTTTGGCGACAGTACTTTATACACAAGGAAAGCGGAGACGTTGAGCGAAATTCATTACCCTGAATGAATGAGAAGGGACAAACATAGTGTGGGTGGCATGTTTTCGCAATACGTAAAGCTGGCGCTCGAACAGTTTGGCGTCAAAAGGTCCGTTCTGACATGTAGTTCCGTCACCATAGTGATCGCGAAGAACGACGAAGGGTTGATAGATCGCTGGCTCCTTGCTGCTGGCCGCAGGACCAAGGATGGTACCGTCCGTCGGAACCTCACGCCAG
Organism: Guyanaporus albipodus; assembly: GCA_038088995.1. NCBI lineage: Eukaryota > Fungi > Basidiomycota > Agaricomycetes > Boletales > Boletaceae > Guyanaporus > Guyanaporus albipodus. The sequence goes on along the minus strand of JBBPKA010000101.1, from coordinate 39,303 downwards.
CCAAGCACGCGGAGGCCGAGACCACTGGCAATGTTGGCAAAGACTGCTTGAAAGGACTGAAGCTGAATGGGATCGTTGGCCTTGAAGAAAACGTTGCCCACGGCATACTCTCCCGATTCGGGTAACACGCAACCAACTTCCCTTTCAGCTTCCCGCTTGAAGAAGAGATGGGGGATACCGGTCATGACGCCGGCACCGTCACCGTCGCGACTGTCGGCGCCAGTAGCACCGCGATGGGTCATGGCGCAAAGGAGTTGACGGGCATCGGAGACAATTTTGTGGCTCTGTTCGCCTTTGATGTGACAGATGAAGCCTACCCCGCAAGCGTCCTTCTCGTATTCGGCGAGATAAAGACCTTGATCTGCAGGAAGAGACTGATCCCAAGAATCAGGGTTGCGCTGGACTGCATAGAAACCATTATCAGATAGAGAAGACGCATCCGAAACCAGAGGAAACTGGTGCGAGACGTCCGGGTATGCCATAGAAGAGAAAACTGGAGGGTTGAGAGGGAATGACTCCAACTTTAAAGAAAATGATAAGCAATGATGTGAATCAGTATCAGCCGATTAGAGCGTGAGAATTGCGGGCCTCCGTAAAGTGCCGACGGAGACCCTCGCCATCAAACCTGTTTGGGTGCTTATATAATCATATGGTGGCGAGCAGCAATGAGCACGAGTCAGCAGACATGCGCTGGCCGCATCGTCTCGAGGGCGGCGGAAATTATATAGGCCACGACGCCGGAACAGAGTGTACACTTGCTACAAATCCGAGGTCTGCTGGGAAGAAAACAGACACGATGCCATTCTCAGCACCAATTCGCATCGAAGGGATGCCCCGTCTCGACTTCTGGGCGGAAATTACGAGTATCGCAAGGGGCGCGACATTCCCATGAAACGGTGGTGGCGTGCACAGGGCTCCCGGATTCCACTCGCAGTGACGGGTGAGAAGACCCTACCTTGCAGTGTAGGTGTGTCCCGCGAGAGTAGCACTGCCCTGATACTTCAGTGTTCGTGGAAGTAGCCTGGGACGATTGCCATACCGAACATCGTGCTCCAATCGCTCGTTCTCGGCCTCGAGCGTCGTGGCGGAGATCTGACTTGAGAGCTTGACCCTCGGAACCGGAAAACAATGGCTGCAACACGGGCAGCACGACAGGACGTGGGACAGCCTGGCGCGTGGAGCCAGTGCGTGCAACGAGGAGCCAAGAGATTATCGATTGCCCAGTGCGTTTGACTTATCCTGACCGTGATAGTCGCGTGAGTTTGGGTGGACCCTTAGATTCGGGCGCGACTAGAGCGTCTCTCGGGGTTGAGATTCTCATGCTTGTCAGTCTGGAGCAACAGGACCAGGCACTGACAGGGCTCACTGGCATCACGGCTACCTCTCGCAGCACAGATAATGGACCACACCGCGTCCGATGGAGACAGTGAGACAGACCATAATAGACGACGTTTCAGACGAGAGAGCGAGATGAACGAGGCCGGTAACCGCTACTCGAACACGCAGAAACCTACCACCACCGCGGAAAGCCGACTAAAGCCCAACGAAGCCTATCGCGGGTGAAAATATAGGAAAATGACACAAGTTGCCATAGCCGTCCTGCTCGTCGTCAGCGCGACACCACCGAATTTGTATCAGAACACAAACAAGTGACCGCACGAGAGGTCACTTTACTCAATATTGCAATCGACCTCATTACTCTACCAGTTCGGCCTCTACCATTAATACAACGGGCTGCGGCATGCAGCACATTTATCATCTCAGTCTCGTCATGCGGTGTTAAATTTGTCCCGTAAAAGTCCCTCTCAACTTCGTGAGTCGAACACGAGGAGAGTTTGATACCTTTGTGTAAAGTGTGCCAGGCTCGTCGTGCGGATTTCATCAACACGACGAAGCCCTTGAGGCCACGTCGCCCAAAGATGGGACAAGGCATCATGATGACCCCAAAGACGCGCTGCGCGGAGTCTGTAGGGCACAGAATTTCCAACGTTTCATATATAGAGAGCCATCGACGTATGCTTCAAAATTACCAAACCTTGTGGAGTCATTGTGTTACCAGTGGCGTTGTCGATGATGGGTATAGACCGAGGAGGTCGATGTGATAAATCAGGAGGCACCTCTGTCTCGCTCAAGCTCCTTCTGAAAAGTCAGGGAAAATTTAACATGAATTTCCGATCGAGTCGACGCACCATTTATGTACCGACAGTCGGACTCAATGAGGGACCTGCATCACGATGTTTAGCCTTCTCCCAACATTCCCGACTCATCGGACAATCTATCAAGTTCGAAGTAAGAACGCCCGTGAATTAGCACAGTGGTTTTGTGTGACTAGGATCGGTACAGCGATCTACACTAGTGCAGCTGTTGAAACTAAAGAGCCGGTTGTTGGAACTAATCTGCTACAAATAACTTACAAAGACGATTGCCGAGCGTGTCCGTACCCCTCGGTGGATAGTCAACCTGCTCCGTCGTGAAGTGCACAACACACCGCAGCTGCGCCAAGTGTCTCGATGAAGGTCGATTTGGTGACAAGGGATTGACATACCCTTGTGGTGTCCGTTGTACTGTCGGACAGTCTCGCCGGAAGCCATTTCCCAGAGTCGAGCAGTGTGATCCGAGGATGCTAATAGACAGATTTACACCAAAAGCTGACGGTCGGGTCAGATCGAGGTTTCTCACCTGTCACCAGATACGCAGAGTCCGCACTAAAAGCACAGTCCCACACCCATCGCTGATGCCCTTGGAGTACCTTTTCTTGCTTCATTTCATAATTTTGAGATATGGACCATATCTTGACCGTAGTATCTGCAGAACATGTGGCGAGATACCTGACGTATCCACATGAGCCCCGATCACATGCTAAAAGAAAACTCATATACATAACTTACCTAACATCAGGACTGAGAAGAACGCGAGTTATATACTTCTTATGCGCGCTGAACTTGGTTACGGCCTGGTATCTTGGGAGTTCGGACTTTTCTTCGTTAATCTTCCAGACATAGCATTTGCCCTAATTACGGAATCATGAGTGCTAACCCGATGCAAGCATTGAAGCCATGCCTTATTATTTCCAGCAACCAAACACGAACCATCAGAAGCCAGACTGACTGACCTGATAGGCACATCTCCAGCTGGAGTCTGGCATTTGTGTGTCAAAGAATCGAACGGGTGGAGGTGAATTTGGCGCACCAGTTCGTGTGAACAGAGATTCTCAGAAAGGTCCCATTGTTTAATGCATCCGGCCTGATCACAAGAGATGAGTTCTCCCTGATTAGGATGGACGCAAATGTCGTTGACTAAGGATACATGAGTTAGCGTCATGGATGGAGTGCGATATGATAAGACGATGTTACCAGGGGCGCCATTATCATACGTGCGATGCACCTGTGTACTCCTAGAACGATAAATGAAAAGAATTATATATTAACAAACTCGTAAGTGAATCAGTACCTGAGGTCCCATATCCTGATTGTACCATCCTCACTACCAGTAACTAACCATTTTCCCTCGCTGTGGAAGGAAACGGAGGTAACGTTCATGGTGTGAGCATCGAGACAGGTCAGCTACCAGATTGCATGCTTCAGTACGTGGGCCACGGAGACGGGGAGAACCGACCGGGGTGGAAGAACCGCTAGCGATTTCGTAAATATGCACTTTCTTGTGGATTGCCGCAGCGAGCAGCCGCTTGCTGAGAGCCGATGCGTGAACGGGACCCTCCACAGGAAGGATGTAGCTGGCTTACTCAGGGGAGATGGCAAGACGATTTACTTGCTAGTGGCGGACCCAAGTTGACCTGATCTGCATAGGGCTATTGGAAGGATGGTACTCACGCCAGATTCCCCCGACCGCGCGATGGTACGGGAGCAAATTCCACTCCATGCTTCCCAAAATCTGATTTCATGGTCGTACGAGCCTGTCACCAAGATGACCGACATCCTGCGTCACAATCCTAGTTGGTGTTAAATGAGGGTCCTCGAGAGTGTTTGCGTGGAGTTGTTGCTTGGTGCGAGGTGTACTGATTTTGGACGAATTATTTCTGAGCTCCGCTGTTTTTCCCATGCATGATATTATGCCCCTTTCATTTGCGAACCTCGCATGTTCCTTCGGAAGGCTGCACACGTATGTACATGATCCTCTTTTAAGATCCACCAACACAGAGCTCCGTTCATTTAGTTACAACTAAGCTCCGCTCATATGAAATCTTGCTGGGGCTAGGCCGAGGATCAGGTCCGGCTGGTGAAGCCAAGGATGGCATTGGCAACGTGTACGCAACTGCATATGTTTGCCACCTAGGATCATTTGCTTCAAATCGCGGGGTGGGCTCATGTGTGCTTGAGGTCCCCAAGCACTCAAGTACTATTACGTCCCTTCTATGATGCCGTTCCGCCTCGACCTTCACGATTTCATATATTTCATAACTCACAGCTCAGACATTGTCGCATTTGATTTATCAGGCATCTCAAACGCGTACTCTGTCGCGCGACGAGCCGTCGTCCGTGAATTAATTGAGCTCGGCTATTGCAATCGTTCGCTGGCTAGTAATGTGTCGTTACACCTGTTCTTCACAAACCCCATAAGCGACATTCTTAGAATTCCACACCAAATAACTGGCCCTTCCAAGTTGGAAGAACAAATTAGGCACGTCCGTTCAGTATGTCCTATCACCGACTGCTCCCCGCTCGGGCTTGAAGTGATCTCGATTTCGAAAGACAGATCTTGCCATTCATTCCAGTGGTTTATAAGGAGACCGCGACCCACCGACCAATGGTACCCAACGACCCTCAGGACCTGCCGTTCAAGACCTACTATTTTGGCTATGAACGCGTTCCCCGTAAGTCGCCACTTCCTGCGCCGGCGCTCCCCAGAATGCCATTGACACTGCTTAGAACGGCACACGAGTTTTCTTCTGGACTTCTGCTGGAGAAATCAAATATGGTACCGTACAATCTACCAGCCGCCTTGCCGACGTAAGTTTCATCACTTTTGATGGGTTGTACCTGTAACTAACAGTTTGAAGGGGACGCAAGTCGTCGTTGTGGCACTAGACGGTGGCGAAGGTCATCGCAGTCTGCCGTAAGTCGCTTGAACATTGCGAAACGCGAACACAGATGAACCTGACACCAATAAATGAATAGTGTTTCTAGTGTCTCAAAAGTAAACTAAGCCATGTTGTTATTCGGGCCCATTTCATCTGCATTGTAGATCTCATTAGATTCATTAGAGCCATTGCATGGACTTCACATCCCCCACACTGTATCAATCTGCTTTCTATCAGTCGTATAGTTATTTATTCGCTTGTAGCCGCGGACTGTTCCTAATACGCATCGTGTTGTGTTTCGTCCTCAGTTCACCAGGCTTGGGCTCTGGGATAGTGTATTAAATAGGCAATTTTATTATGGCGTGTCTCCAAACCGCATGCTGTCAGTTACCGGGGTTTTGGGAATTGGTGCATGAATCCGGACAACACGTTTCGTTGTCTCGCGCTGTAGGCCCGCAAGCATAGGCAAGATCTCTCCCTAGACAAAATTGGGGCGATGAACTCAAGCGAGAATTTGACGTCAGGCTCTAGACCATTGAGATTGGGGTTGATATACTCCGAGCGGTTTTCTGCCGCATCACAGGCAACGCTTGCTGAGGAGGCTTGTTTGATCGTGGCGCTTGTGTGTACACCCTTCTCCTCGAGGGTAAGTGCCCCGGAGGTCGGCAACTGCAACGTCATTAACATTGGGGTCGATGCGGCAGCCACCTTCCGCATGACAAACTGAGAAGTGCCCCATTTGTGCCATTTTACATGAATCGCAGTGACAGTCGCACGCATGTGAGCGAATGTTAGGTGGATTCAAGGACGCCATGAGGGCAAACAAAACCAATAACGAAAGTGGTCGTTTCTGTCACGTCCAATGCGATCCCGCAGGAAAATGGTTTCACAGTTCGAAACCAAACCATGGGAAAGGTCGTTTAGTATGCGCCAGCGTTACCCAGAAGGCATCTCCGAACATGTAACAGGAAATTTAGTCAGGGATGAGTTATGGTGGGGAGCTCCTGCGATTCAGCTAATTACTCAGCAAACTTATGGCCCGCGTTCACGTGTGCTCTTCCAACTTTACGTGTGCTATCATCCCTGCAGTCCTGCTTGAAACTGAGAAGAGGGTAGCAATAAGCGGTCACGCACATACCCGAACCATTATGCTGATACGCTGACTGCACCTGGCGGGTAAAATCGCGTGCTTCCAATGGTAGCGGATATCACCTCTGCAATACACTCAGCAAAAGAATTAGATCGGGGAAGTGGATCCACTTGTCTCACCTCTGTAGATAGACACTACCCGACGGAAGTAATACATCAAAGCTCTCTGACGCGGTAGAGTTCGGAGATTCCATCCTTAACATCCTCGCCGACCCGAGGCTCACGCCCAAAATCCATTCGCCACTCGCAGCAGCGTTATCAATGTGAGGAAGGATTTCTCCGGATGACGCCAGGTGCAACAAGTGAGTCTGGACGTTTCTGGAGGGATAGAGAGCTTGCAGACGGCCCAATATTGGGGTCAGGCCATGAAATTCAGACTCTGGCCAAGACGCAAGGTGCATTTCGCGGTAGTTCCGAATAACGTTATCGTAATGGCCCTTTAAGAATGAGTGGGTGAAAAACTGAGAGCGGGCGAGCCTCACCGTGTGGAACGTATAGCAACAGTCTGGGAAGAACATATCCTCCAAGGGTGCACCATCCAGGACTGGGTTCCTAGCGCGATATACCCTCTGGAGCTTCCGCATACGTATGCTTTCGGTGGCATCGAGTTGACTCAAGGCTACTGCGAGTAGTAATCGCTGCTCATGAGTGTTGAAGAACCCTGAAAAAAAGGTAAAACCATCTGGAAGTGGGTCGATGGAAACGGGATGCCTAACGGCAGATGTCAGTCGCTTGACCGTCCTTTCTGCTAGGAGGATGGATGAGACAAAACGTCTAGAACAGGGTCTCATAGAATGATGTTCAATAAGGTGGTGGAGATGCGGAGTTGTAGTACATAGCACTAAAGCTGTATACATAATTCCAACGTCCTTGGTAAGGTTCCAGCTTCAAAACCTCTGGTCTTTTCGTACACACCACAAGGTCCTGCTGTGTTGGGGAACTAGGCCGTAACACCGGAAGCATCACTCTTTCTCCAACATCCTGCCAATCACTGCGGGCTGACCCTCACATTCTGTATCCTATGTCCAATGAAGTAGCAGCTCAGCCATCCAATCAGGATCATCATGCAAGTCCATTCTATACTTCCTTGGCTCGGACGACCACCCGTGCTATTACTCTGTACTTCTCCCGTCCAATCAGGTTGTTCAGGCCATCCAAGGGTAGGTTGAATGCCGTGAAGGTTTCCATTGCTAACGTCCGCAAACGTCCGCAGCGAGCGGTTGGCACTCACTTCGAGGACAAGCTAATAGTCACGGCACTACTCTCAGTCATCAGTATATCGTCTCACTCATTAAAAATCAAGGTGTGGTGTCTACACCCGCGATTTGCTCGACTTGGGGCTTATGTTGCTATAGCTTATGGTGATGCCTAAGCACTTCATACCACCCATGCTTGCCAACGCAGTGCTGGGCACAGTGCTTTGGACCACGTACACGGAGTGTTCTGGTTATTTGGAATCCAGCCTTGGACTCGGAGGTCGTTCGATATTTACGGTTGCATTGTCAGGCGCGGCTGCGGGCGGTATGCAAGCGTTGGTTGCTGCGCCTGTCGAAAATGTAAGACTAGTCATTGAGGGTGGAGTAGGCAAAGGATGGTCCCATGCATGGAAGAAGGTCTTTCGGGGGACACAGCCGATGCACATCACGAGTAGATCTGATCAAATCAGGGATATCAGGTATCTGCGGCTTTGGATGAAAGATGTCGGTGAAATGGCTGGGCGTGGATGGACTGGATGGGGATGGGGATGTGGGAAGGATGTTTGTGGTGTGTGGACTCATGACACTAACCCAATCACCTCACCTGTTCAAATTGTTAGGGTTTGCTGCCTTTTTTTCAGTTTTCGAGATCACTCGCAGGATGGCAAGCAAGAGCAAACTTGCAACTCCACATATTCTTCAAAAGCTACAGCCAGGGAACCAGGCATGTCATAGTGCCCACTTACCAAGATTTGTTCACGCCTTCACCTTAGTTTGCGGTGGAATGATGGCAGGCCTGGCATACGAGAGTCTATGTAGACCATGGGATGTAGCACGCCGAACCCTTGCCCTCGAGAAGTCAACCGCTCCCCATATGGACATTCGACGCTCCTCTTTCTCTGTCTTGACGGAAAAGGTCCAGAGAGACGGCATAGCGTCATTTTTCCGTGAACATTCGAGAGAATTTGTCGAGCATTCTAGGTTGGGGTCCAACATTCATCGGTATCGGCGGATCTCTTCCGCTCTTCGGACACTCGCCCGCGTTGGTCCGTGGGGCGTGGCGTTTCTAGTATGGGAGTCATTTGGCCTAGGGTTGGATTGAAAGGTAGATTTTTCGATAGTCTCAGTTAATTTAGCTGTGAGTCACATTTGCAGGGGATGCATCGGGCCTGCAAGGCTGCAACGCGAATGCTCCACGACCGCTCTGCAAACAATCGAATCTCTCCGACACCTGGCAGGGATCTCCGTAAGTACGCATGTTCCGTGGCATACAAAAGACAGCAATTATCCATTACGTCTCAAACATCTGAGTTCCACATGGCTGTGCAGTTTTGTCCTTGTGGCGCTGAGCCGAAGGAGTGGACAAACCTTTCTCGATGATCGCCGGAAATGCAACCGTCACCGATGCAGCTCCCGCCGCATCCGAGGAGAGTTGACATCAAAAGGACCCGATTGGTGAGAGCTACCGCAATCATCATGTTATGATTCAAAATCGGAATCAATTTATTCATCGACATAAAAGGCCGACTAGCTAGAGAAGAGCCAGAGCTAGCCGCTACCCAGGTTCAGGGCAATCCATCCAAGAAGGGTCATTCTCTGATGTGGTCTCGGATCGAGTCTGGCAGCATTTACTTCATCGGCTGACAAGACAACACGAGGCTTGGTTAGTCGCCGTTGTTTACAGCTTGACGGCCCTGTCCGGATCCTCAAGTTAGAGCATCACGCGTGACAATTAAACTTAATTATACGACGGCGATGGTCCTGCCCACTCGCGTGGCAAAAACGATCGCGTCATGTGTAGCAGATTTGGCTGATACTATATTCAATCCTTCTCAGTGCTCTCTTCGTAGGAAGTGAAACTTGGGCCTGAGCTCCTGACTGGTGTGGTGCGCGGAACTTCGAGCGTTAGGGTCCATGATGTCGATGATGCATGATGTTTCATGGTGTTGGCACTTGCGAGTGAAGTGAAACTCACCGTGATAGTTGATCCACTTGCCACGGTATGGTTAAGCATTTGAACCTTGACCCACGCTTTCGATGACTTTACCAAGCGTTAGATTGTCAGCTTGCTTCATGGCGCTGAAACATTTCCGATCCACTCAAGTCCATCCCTGAGATTATTCAATTCAATCTCGAATGCGAGAATATCTCTTCCCCTTGGAACATGTCCGTCTGCAGGCCAGTATTACCCCATCCGTCGTTGATTTGACACTGGATTTTCTTTCAGGCTGACTGGCGACGGACTGGTTCACATGGACTTAAGTGTACTTACTACACGGTCTCTGGTCGCCAATAACTATCCGTATCTGTCGGCAAGTATGTAGTACCATCGTTCCGCAGCGCCGAGATCGACTTGTCAGTCGAGGTCGGGTGTACATTCAAGACTGCACATGAGCGGAAACATGGGCTTGCCACCAGGTGTCCGAAAGGGGCGGATTGCAGCGAAGCCGCCCTGTTCGGTTTTAAACGTGGTCGCATGCCACGTACTACGCGGCAGGTGTAGCGGACCACAGTCTTCGTCCACGGTGGCACACAGTTGAAACGTTGACACTTGCATAGTGTGAAAAGGTCCTCAGGCGTGCTCGACAAGTTTCCACCAGGTAAGATGACATATAAGTTATGTATGTAGTATGCATGCTTTGAGAATTTCTATGCGCCTTGCACTTTCGCGAACGTTCCAGGCATTACGTAATTCAGATGCGTTTACAGCCTCACCGAGTCGATGATATTATCGAGGATCAACTGGAGTTGGCGTTCGCAACACTCTGAGAGTGTCCTGTTACTACGTTCATTTCAAGTTCGACAACATGCCGCGTTGCACAAGAAAAGGATGTAGTAAGGAATTTTTGGTAACAGAGAACATGCAAACTAGCTGTCATTACCACCCCGGCGCACCAGTGAGTTTTAATTGCCAGCCTCGCTTGGTCGGTCGCTCCGAGTGGTCACATTATCAGGTCTTCCACGAGGGTCTAAAGTCGTGGTCATGTTGCTCGAGTATCAACAAACCGGTTCTTGACTTTGATGAGTTCATGGCTATCCCCGTACGCATGCCCTGTTGGCTAGCGGCGCACTTTCACCGCTGATGATCCTGTACCATTGGCAAGGGGTGCGAGGTAGGCGCACATACGGATGCAGTACCACAAACCAGCTCTCTGGTGCCGAAGCCTGCAGCCGCTACCAGTGAGATCCTTACAGTTGCGGGATTAAAAGAAGGAAAGGAAGTGTATGCAACTGCACGGGCGCTTAAACAATTGCAGGCATCCGCGCAGCTTGGGGGCACTCTCCCCGTTGGTCCCATTCTTCCCTCTTACCCAGAGGAGGAGGATGATTTAAGTATGGCGGCTACTCCTGGAACAGAATGCAGGCACAGAGGCTGTAATGTAATTTTCGCGAACGATGCAGAGAATCGTATCGGTGACGGTGAGGGCACTGTGTGCACCTACCACCCAGCGCTAGTGCGTTTCCAGTTCCTCGCCGTCTCATAACTTTATATCTATTGATCGGTTTCTACAGCCCATCTTCCACGAGGGAAGCAAGGTATGTACCTCTCTTGCAGACCGTACTGTGTCTTTCATGATTCTCATGGTATTTAGGGCTATCTGTGCTGCAAAAGGAGAGTTCTGGAATTTGAAGAATTCCTTAGGATCGAAGGGTGTAAGAAGGGTCGCCATGTTTTTGTTCCGAAGCAGAATGCATCGGAAGAGTTGGTGTGTAGCACCACCTTTATTACGTCTGACAGTTTTTCAACCTCTTCACAACTTTTCAGGCTGGACAGTTCACCGAGTGCCGTGTAGATCATTACCAGACACCGAACGAGGTGCACGTGTCCGTATTTGCCAAACAGGTTGACAAGTACAGAAGCAAGGTGACTGTGGAAGAGACGCAGGTCCGTGCTACCATGCGAACGATGACCTACCCTTTACCATTTTCCTCACGATAATATATATAGGTCCACTTCGATCTCTACCTTCCTGCCCAGAAACGGTTCAAGCGGACAATTGAGCTCTTTGGTCCAGTTGAGCCAGAGAGGTCCTCGTACAAGTTCTTTGGAACCAAAGTAGAGGTCATCTTAAAGAAGTTGGATACCCGAAGTTGGACCGTCCTTGAGAAGACGACACGCGACCTTAGAAATATCAATTTGACATTCGGAGTGGGGGGTAGAACTGGTACTATTGGTGGGAAGGAAATTATGCTCGACGAGCAGAATAAGAGTCGAGTATCATGAAGATATTGCCACGGATGCCAAGGTACTCAGCATGCACAAAGAATATGATAGAGCTATAAACTTCTATGCGTGTATGTATGATAAAGTTGACAAACCTTGCACCTAGTAATTTACAGCGTGCCCGGCACCTCTATTTTCTGGAACATTTGAATAGCGTCGCCTTCTCGAAGATCATCAAAGTCCTGCAAGCTAACGCCGCACTCTGATCCTTTCCTAACCTCAGCCACGTCCTTCCTGAGCTGTTTCAGCGCACTTAGAAGCCCTAGAAGCAAATTCCAACTCATTGCGTCCGCGAAGTTAGGCAATCTGATGCTTACCTTCATATACGATTTCCTCTTCCCTTAATACCCTAACCGAACTTGATCGTTGCACGATTCCATGTGTGACTCTACAGCCAGCGATCCTTCTGCAACCTCCTTTCATCTGTATCTCAAATAACTGGAGCACTGTTGCTTCCCCAGTGACTTTGATATCATAAGTACAAGGCAGGAGAGAGATGACACGATCTCGGATATCGTCAATAACACGGTATATGATGTTGGACTCGTAAATTGAAACATGATTCTGCGAGATGGAAGCTCGAACAGCCCGTGGCACACCGACGGAAAATGCGATTATCATGGCTAACACGTAAATGAAGAAGTGTATTCATAATCCAGATGAAGACGCACCGTCGGCAGTCTTTGCCATCATGACATCGGAATCAGAAACATCCCCTACGCCAGCAGAAATAACTTTGACACCTGCTAGGTCGTTGCCAATATCTTGGATCGCATCAACCAGAGCCTCAACACTCCCACTGACGTCCCCTTTGACGACGACCCGAAGATACTTCCTCTTGACTTTCTCGGTAGAACCATCCTTGATCAGCACAGTCGGAACACGACTCCCCCCTTTCATCCTGTATATGACTTCTCTGTCTCTCTCTTGCTTCTCCTTGTTTGCCTGTCTCGCAACGTTTATCGCTTCGACATCGCTCAGGGCACAGTCTAGTTCGCGCTTCCGTTCTCGATTTGCGCAAGCTTTTTTGATGTCTGTTTCGCTACCTGCCAGGACTTCTTCACCTGCAGCCGGAAGGGATTTCCAGCCCGACACGAGGACGGGGGTACCAGGTGCAGCATGAGGAATAGGACGTAAGGATGGAGAGAGGAGACGGCGTGTGGAGCACGGGGAAGTTCCCGCTAGTAGAGGCATCCGTGGAGTAAGAACCCCACGGGTCATAAGGACGGTCGCAACAGGGCTACACACACAATTCAGAACTCCGCAAAAGTGAAGCCGAAAACCACTCACCCGAACCCTTTGAGCATTTTGGATTCTAGGATGCATCCGACCGGTGGGCAATCTTGCTCTGCACGGAGGTCCATCACATCAGCAACTAGACCAATGGTTTCAACGAGGTCAGGTAGTCCAGATCCAGTGAGCCCTGAGACGGGGACGCAGGGCACATCCCCACCAGCCTCCTCTAAAGCGACGCCGGCAGAAAGTAAGGCGAGCTTAGTCCTCTCCTATAGACCGCATCCAGGTTAAGAGGCGTGAGCATACAATATATGTATGCCCCGAAGAACGAAAGACTACGATGGTGCGTGTGGGAAGACTCACGATATCAGCCTCGGGTTTGTCGATCTTGTTGATTGCAACAACCATCCCGACACTACTTCGTTCTTTCTCACGTTTAACCAGTTCGATGACTTCAAACGTTTGGGGCATGACACCATCGTCAGCTGCAACAACCAGGACGACGATGTCAGTAACTGAGGTGCCGCGCGCACGCATGGCAGAGAAGGCAGCATGACCCGGGGTATCCAAGAACGTGATCAGACGCTCGTCTCCTGATGGAGATGAGAGGTCAGCGTTTGTGCTCAGCGGGACACAGAAAGCACCGATATGTTGCGTGATCCCTCCTGCTTCGGAAGCAGCAACAGAAGAAGAACGAAGATTATCCAGAAGGGTAGTTTTTCCGTGATCGACATGACCCATTATAGCTACAATGGGGGGACGAGTTGGCAGAATGTGGGGATTTTCTGATGGTGGCCTATTGAAGAATGCTAGAGTCAGTGAGAGAATATAGGTTGAGAATTCAGATCTCACGGAGGGTACAGGTCGAAAGCAACCTCATCATTGATTATTGGATTGCGACCAAACTCTTGCACGAGTAAAGACGCGTAGTCAGAGGTCATGACTATGGAGAAATAGTCAGCCTCTGCAGTGACAAAAAGGAAATTGCTAACCATGATCGTAGGAAGATTCTCCGTACATTCCTACTTCATCCATTTTGCGTTGAAGTGTACCTTCGAAAAGAATGGAGTTCAGCCACTACGAGGGACGCAAAAGATCGGCATACGTAGGCGGACATTCAGCAACTTTGCGAGCTGTCCAACGGAAATGGTCGACGGGATATAAAGATCCACTTGCAGGTGCATGGAATCCCTTTCCCCTTTCTTCCCATGTAAACGACCTATTTCGCCTTTATTACCTCTCTTTGAAGAAGTGACATAGGCATGTCCGGAACGAAGAGACCTGCGTTCTTTGGATTCCAGCTTAGACAAGCGCGACGGTGTGCCAAACTCGGTTTTGGGTTGAGGTGAGAAGTGACGAAAAGAACTCCATTGGTTTTGCTGAAGGGAGGACTGGCGCGATGTGAGATGAAGCTTGGGTTGGGGTCGTGAATTGGGGCTAACGGAGCGAAATGAAACACGCTCAATGGTCTTCACCTGACGTCGCGGTGAAGCAATTTGAGGAGGAGCGTGCCGTGGAGCCTCAACCTCCGAAGAAGCCCTATTCACTTCCAGCCTAGTAATAACCTGCCTTGATTGGATGGGCTGAACATCCGTTATTGAGTTTTTCACGTACCGGTCACAACCAACAACACACCTGTACTTTTGGTGCCGTAGCAGCAGATCGCGCATTCCTTGGGATGCAGCGAATGGTTGACCGCCAATGCAGCATGCTCAGCCAGCGCCAAGGAGGAATGGAAACTAGCTAGAAGAGTTGCAGGGGACTCGGAGATGGTGAAAGCCTCTGTCTGGCAGTGTGAGTTGACGGTAGAAGGAGCACGTGTGCTAGTGGCCAGACTACTACAGTGCGTCACTGACAGCGCTACACTTCCAACTTTCAAGAGCTGGTCGACCTCAGCTGCGCCAGAATGACCCTTGCTTTCATCACAAGTTGTCGTCTACTGCCACAGCACTTGTATTTTCGCGCACCTTTGGCGCAACAGTGTCGTTTTTATGCCCTCTCCCGCTTTCCACATCGTGCTACCGGTTTCGGGAGAAATTTACGAGGTACTAACTCACCACACAGGCCTCAGTTAAATTACGAGGACAGTCATTCCGAAGAACACTCCCAACGGTGGAGGAAGAGTGTATATCCTATAGTCGATCCTGAGGCGGCTTTGAGGCGTTTGCTGGTAAATGATGAGTTGGTAATCACCAGGTAGTGAAGATTACTACTGCATTTGATTGCTTCCTCAGCCCCAGTTTCAACCAGACAACTTGAGATGCTCAACATCTTCATAGGGTTCGAGCAATCGAATCGTTATGTTATAAGTGTGTCCTGGCTTTTCATTCCATTCATTTTTTTTTTCGTTATACACTGATGTCTACTTTGAAGCCGACATGAATGGAGAGTCACTTGGATATATCATTGAAGAACCACGCGGTTTCTTTTCGATGTTCGCAAGGCAGGTATTCAGGACCCATAGGCCGTTCCGAGCACTAGTTATGAACCTCGAAGGATCGCCTATCCTTTGGGTGGGTGCCCCACTGCTCATTTTAAACAACGCAAATTCACAACTATGTACCTGTCATTTTCCAGATTCGGCGCCCGTTTTCTTGGATAAACTCTCGTATGTTCGTCCAGTATCCTACGGACTACCCCACTTCCCCGGAACGACTTTCGGACACTTTCGCAGAAGTGCAACAAGAATGGCATCTTTGGAGGAGGAGGTACAATTTATTCTTGCGGTACGTGTGTTCCTAGTCTCTTCTGGGCATGGTTCTGTGAACAATTTACTGACTGTTTGTCCAAATTATGACGATTACTTCCACCTGCATAATTGGCTTTGCACTTTCCCTTGCCTGGCTTCCTGATACGTGGAATTCCCCTTTTCGGCCTTTTCAAAATTGCGTGAACTCCTCGCTACCTCCACCATTCCTACGCTCATCATGGATCCTTTTGTTGCAAACATCTCTTCACTCATCTGCGTAAAATTTTCCTTTCCCCATTCATACATATTTTTACGTCTTGTTGACCTTACGTCCCGGCTGACTACTTTTTCGGGGTCTGATTCAGGTGTTATTGGCTTTGGCTGGATGAACCCCCGATCCGGATGTATTGTCTTTATGTTCATTCGTGTTGCACTGACAACAATGGGTCCGTATTTACACGATGATCGCGTTACCTCGTCCATCTCATCTGGATCCACTCGTTCCTTTGTTGGTGGCACTTGTTGGGATGTTGCGCGGGCGGATATCTTCTTTATTGCATTGGGCGCGAACGCAATGCATTCGATCTTCACACCGCTCCTCGCCGAACTGTCACCCTTTTCACTGAATTTAGGTCTACACCCCGTCGATTACTCACCACCCTCGATACACACCCTCAACCGGAGGTTACCACCCGCGAGGCCCACTTTGACCAATTTGCGCGCGTAGACGAGGGTTTATGGGCCTGGCATTTTGTCCTACGAGACGCACAAGGGCAAGGCATCGCCAGTGTGCACAGGGCATTTAGAGGGTTCGGGAGAGAGGTACAGTGGCAACTAATATGCCCGCCCGTTTGAGGCAAATCATTCCTCAATTTTAGATCTTTACGGACACGGGCCAGTACACAGTGTGCTTCAGGGCACCGAGTGAACAAGTTTACGCTACGAGCCAAAATAGTAGTTGGACATTGCAGAGGCCAAGCGTCACAAGGGACTTGACCCTTATGGAACGGGCGGTGAGTTCACTATTCCCAGAGATAACCCTTGAAGCTAAATGCAAATGAGGGTAGGTCGTGTTGGCTGTGGCAAGTAAGATATCAGCACGACGTAATTCAAGAAATATGCATGTATACTGATCATATTCGAAGTTAACATCGACTACGATTATTTTTCCAGGCACTCTCACGGCGGGTACGTAGTTTGTTGTCGAGTTATCCCTTCCACTACATTTATGACAGGGGACTTGGTTTCTGGTGGAACTCTGGGGACTAAGGCACAAATATTGGGTAACTCATGGTACTATAACATGGACCGCACATCAGTATCCTTCGCCCACCTCGCACAGGGCTTCTAGAAACACCTTCAAATCATCCTGATCGATCTCCAGTATACTCGTGTTGAACGAGTTGTGAGAGGACCGGGCATTACATCGTTCTTTGGCGTTGATAAATGCCAGACCGAATTCGCTATTGATGGAGATCAATTCTCGTCCCAAAAAGTGCATTTGAAAGACTGACTTCTTCATCACATCTCCCAGTTCCAATGAACCCATGACCCCTACGATAATGTATGTCTCTGTCCTTTCGTTCAGGCAAGCCAGGACGAATGGCAAGCTCTTTTTACCCCGTGCAAGTCTTGTGCCCGGCAACTTGTCTCTTAATGCATCAATCAACCAGAGCGCCAGACGCGACAGTACGCCGGGATGAGCAAACAGTGCAAGATCCGCTCCCTGAGAAAGAACGACAACACGATGAGAGCGCATTGTACGAATATCTTGCTTGTCAATGATTGAAGTGCCTTGTCGTATGATAGCCCGATGGAGGGACATGGTCAACGCGAGTGCGTCCCGAAGAGGAACAATGCTAGCACAACATTCAAGTGTGTAGTCGCAAGGAATGAGTATTGACTTACTTTGTAAGAGCGTCATAGGCTGCCCAAAAATTCCTTATCCACCAGGAGACTTCTGCGCGTTCTTCTGTGTCCTCTGGATTTTCTCCGTCCGCCTCTCCATTCCTGTTCTCGCCCTCGCTGGATTCTCTATTTCCATGGCTTTCAATATTCATATGTTTCCTGCCATCCCACACGCGTCCACCACCAAACCATTCCCCGCCATAACGGCCGCCATCGACCTCGAGCTCCATCCTGACACCGCCGGCAACATCTAAGAGTGCACTGAGAGTTTCAACAACGTCGGCCGCACTTAACGGAGAGGCACGATACCCGAAACAACGAACGAAAGATGGGTATGTGAGTTCCATCAGGCCATACTCGGGGGCCATAGTGTCAAGCTTGGATCTTAACTGATGCTTAAGATCGAGATCCATATGGGCGTACAATTGTTGAGTCTGTGGTATCGAAAATCTGCCTCAGTTGAGGTGAAGGATCATTGAAGCACTGTTCTGAAAGATCATTACCCCATTTTAGCGAGCAAGCCCGTTAGCCTCTTCCGACCTCGTTCCTTCCAAATTCCAAGTTTTCCTGCGACGTAACTTGAATGAAACATGGCGTCGTACAGTGTCCAATGACGAAGGAGGGTGAATCTCAGTTCCTCAGTAGATCGTATTGACACATCGTCCGGACCAAGCGCAGTGATCATATCGGCATTGCTGGTGATCCCTACTGGGAGGGGATTGAGGCGTGCAACTTCATCGTAATAGATGGCGTGATATTTTTCATAAAAGTCGCGTGAAATGCGGGAGGTCGTATACTGAAAGGTGAGACCAAGGATCGCAAGCCTACTGAGATGACTAGAAAGTGATAGGCCATCATCGAGTGCCACATACCACAATAGATCACAGTCTACGCGTTCAAGGACAGTTGCAAGGATATAGATTGTAGCAGATGCGCTTTGGCTGTACCATGAACCACTCGCATAGTGTTTCTCGATCACTCCCTGGTATATTGTACGCTGTTCGCGCGACAATCGACTTAGCTCCTGGATAAGGTATTTAGCAGAAGCACAGGAAGTAGAAGTACCCGAACATTGTCTAGCCTTGGTCGTTTGTCTGTGTGGCAATCGAGAGCTTGTGATTTGCGCTTGCCTGATGGGGTGTTTGTAGTCAAGGTTTGGTGTAGTCCAACGCCGTCGTGGGTTTCACCATCTGAATCGAACTCTGAAGTGTCGTCTTCTGAGTCTGGCTCTGGCTCGTACTGGTATGATCTGTTAGTTTGTGGGTAGTCTCTCTGCTACGTGGAGACGGACTTCCAGTGCTTCCCAAGCTTTTCTTTGTGCATCCATGGTGTCTATCTCACCGTCATCCCAGAGAATGATACGATCACCGATGTCACCACCACCAAACAGACTTGCCAGATTCTGCGGCCGGGTGGAGTCGATTACGTGTAGGGTCAAGTGTGGACTGAATTCTCCAAACCAAGCGTGAGAAGGGAGGTCGAGGATGGCGCCCATGTTGAGGAGAATGAGGGTGTGCAGCTTGTGGGCGTGAACAAGGAGAGAACACGGGAAAGTGGGGGGTGGTGGCATACCTCGCTGTAGGTCGCGAGCTCGTCTTTGAGGACTTCCAGCTCTGCGACACCTGAGACGGGAATGGTCCTGTGCATCACGTCGTCCTGCTTGAGGAGTTCTGCAAGCATCTTTGCTGCGCACAGGGCGTCAACATCTGGCGCAACGAGCAGGACGACTGACGACGCGGATGTAAGGGGAGAACGACGATGAGCAGCGAGGATGCTCGCGTAGGCATCACCATAGGACGGACGCGAGGCAGAGGCGAGATGGGGCGGTGGTAGATAAACCATGGCCCAAGCTATGTAAGTACTAGGTCACGGTCGAGATGTAGTGGGGCGACGGCACGTGACTTGGGCACTGTGTAGTCTTCGGTTCTCCTCGCCGCGTGGAGGTCGTACGGTGGACACGCGTTCTGGCACTACTTAAGCTCTGTCCGCCCCCCCGTTGGTCCCATCTTCCACCGTCATCATGGCGGACCGCCAACCAAGGTCCCCAAATCCAAGGTCGCCCAACTCTAGGGATCCTGGTGAGCCCCTAGTTGGTTTGTCAAGTTCGTCGCTTAATAACACCTCCCCCACCGGACAGAGACCGCACCTTTCGTACACAATGGGGGCCACAACAGGGACCAGAGCCCTCCAGATCCACCCACCCCTCCCCGCTCGCTCGCTGGTCGTCTTACAGACGTCGTGCATGAACCCCTCACCGGCCTCACAAAGGTCCTTCTCGTTGAAGTGCTCGTCCTCCTTCTCATAAGTTCCGTTTTCATCGGTCTGTTCGCCGGCGCACAACACAAACTCAACCTTAGGAATGGAGGTGGGGGTCACGACGGTGGCGATCAAGGTAATGGTACGCACACCGAGACAAAAACTAAAACAGTCACACATACCACTACCGCCGCCACCACCTTCATCTCCGCCACCACCACCACCGCGGTTTCTACTGCCATTTCTACCGTCTTTGATATCACAACCGCTATAGGAACCACCACTAAGACTGCTACTACTACCGCAGTCTATACCTCTGTTTCAACTTACACAACCACTGATCACGTCACCCGCACCGTCGTCATTGGACCTGAACCAACCGGACCTCCAGATATCCCCAACCCCGGTCCACCAAAGGTGTGCGGAACACTACCACGTCACATCATCGTTTCTGATCCGTGCCCAAAAATTTTCACAACAGCATGTGTGTCTCACCGGGGAATGCATCATTCTTTCTGCATCTATCTTGGCTTCGCTCGACGCCTCCGAAGACCCATGTGAGAACTTTTACGACTTTGCCAGTGAGTCGACCACATGTCTCTTCGAGTCTGCAGTGTTGATTCTGCCTTCAGATGGTGGTTGGATGGTATCCCATCCAATTCCTGGAGATAAAGGTGCTGTTAACACCTTCTCTGTTCTCGAAGAGCAGAATTGGCAAGTTCTTCAGAATGTCCTCGAGTCGGACACGGCTGTCTACGACAGTACATGGGACGATCAGCTGCTACATAAACTTCGCACCCTCTATGCCTCTTGCATGGACGAAGCCAAGCTTGACTATCTCGGCCAAGCACCCCTGCAACAATTCGTCAATAACATTAGGAGGATATACCGTGGAAAGCGTGTCGATATCAATGCTTTCAATCCAAGACAAGGACTGTCTAATGCCCTTGGTTACATGCACTCCAGAGGCACGTTTTGTTTTACTTCAGCCTCGTATTTCATGCATATCTGTCTCACAGGTGTCGATGCCCTATTCCGATTTTATGTTGATGGCGATGCTGGTGTCGATCCCAACGCCATGACGCTCTGGTTTACTCAACCTACTCTTGGATTACCGTCCAAGGTACGCTATTCGGGGATGCATTCAGTATCCCCAGCCTTATCATTCACCAGGAGTATTACAAGGAACAAGATGTACTGAGCGTGTACCAAGATGTCATTGAGCGTCTTTTGGTCGCTCTCCGCGATGACGAAGTCATGAATCTGGTAGTTCCCTCAGGTGGGCGAGGACACATCATTCTCCAAACAGAGCAGTTGGAAGATAAAGAACGTGTGTGGCCACCCTGGCCATGGCCACCTTGGGATGGTGAAGAAGATGAGAATGACGATACCCAAAAACCGGCCGACGATCCCTTCCTGAGGGCACATGAGTTGGCGCGAGAAGTGGTCAGGTTCGAATCTGAGATTGCAGCTGCATCATTGGACCTAGACAAACTGGAACAAGACCCTTTCGGTACATATAATCCCACCAGCATAAACACACTTAAATCTGCGCTTCCTCAAATCAATTTTCCCGACTACTTTGCTACGTTCACCCCTCGCTTCTTCCCCAGCCGCGTCATCATCACATACAAGCCGTATCCAAGCTCTTTGTCGCGGATCCTTGAGCGTACATCTTCTGACGTCATTGAAGCGTATCTTGTTGTCCGAGCTGCCCTGGAATACGCTCCCAATTTGGGAATGACGACAGAGGCGTGGAAAGCGGCACGACAGTTGCAAGAGGTTCTCAGCGGGCTTAGACCTGGGGCAACTGGAGAGCGTTCTGGGTTTTGCATGCGCAAGGTAGAAGGTGCTATGGGCTTTGCCACTGGCAGATACTTTGTCAATGCAACGTTTCCTAGCGATGCAAAGGAAAGGGCCACTGAAGTCATATCTGGTGAGCAACAGTTTCAATCTTGAGTTGTCAATCTTACATTTTTGTAGATATTGTTAAAGCATTCAAAAAGTCTCTGGAACGCATCGAATGGATGGATGAGGTATCTGCTCGAAAAGCTCGTGCGAAGGCCGAGGCAATCCGGAAGAAGGTCGGCTTCCCATTGTCCCCTGATATTCGCGATGCCCGCTCTCTAGTGAGCTATTATACGCTCGTCAAAGTTCATGTCGATACCTTCTTTGAGAACATGCTAAGCGCCGCGTGAGTAACTGGAGCATGCAGACAAAGCTCATCTGATTCCGTATAACAGAGCATCTGATGTCTATAAGATGTGGCAAAAGCTCGGAAAGCCGAGGAATCTTGAAGAGTGGGGAATGTCCCCGGCGACCGTGAATGCATACTACAATCCTACGGGTAATGAGGTGCGTAAATTTCGACCACTTCTGTACATCTCGGAGCTGGGATATCCTCGCAAAGATTGTTTTCCCTGCTGGCATACTGCAGCCTCCTTTCTTTTCTCTCGAATGGTAGGTAGTGACGGTTGCGCACTAGTGATTCTTCCTCACAATTATCCAGGCCAGGATACCTGTCATACGGTTCATTTGGCATGGTTGCTGCCCATGAACTTACTGTCAGTGTTTTTGCGTATTCATCACGCGGTCGCTGATTAACGCCCAGCACGCCTTCGATTCTGCGGGTCGACTTTACAATGAACAAGGCAAACTAGAAGAATGGTGGTCTCGCCAAACGAGCGATGCCTACCAAATTCGGCAGGACTGCATCGTCGAGCAATACTCAGGTATATCTTGGGTTTCCGTGCTCCGGGCCTTCTAACAAATTTTAGCGTACACAATTGACGATGGTAGGGGTGGGGTCATTCATGTGAACGTGAGTCCGAATTAATTGTATGTTTGGGTCTTTTATAATTATGTTTGATAGGGCAATCTGTGAGTTGACCACCCAGATGTTTGAAATTTGTTGACTTTATTTGTGCAGTACGGCTGGCGAGAACATCGGTGACACTGGTCTCATTCAAGCCTACCGTGCATGGAAAGCCCAGTATGAGGATTCCTATGATGCTGGGCACGAATATCTACTTCCCGGTTTAGACTTTACGAGGTGAGACAGTCCTACATCTTTGCAGATATCACACTGATCGAATCCAGGGAGCAATTGTTTTTCATTTCCTTTGCACGCACGTGGGCTATGAACAATCGACCGGCGGATGCTGTGAGTATTGCCATCGAGTCTCTTTAATCACTCATTCGCGCCCTGTCGTTAGATACAACGAGTTCGGACAGACGTTCATTCACCGAATCGTTACCGCACAGACGGTACGGTTTCTAACATTCCTGAATTCGCTGAAGCATTTAAATGTTCCAAATGGGCGAAGGTAGGGCATTCGTCTGTCTGTTCTTGAACCACGGTTGTTGACCTCTTGAGCAGTTGAATCCCCCACCAGAGAAGAGATGCGTTTTCTGGTCTTGACGCGTGTTAGGGTGTATTCGATAATCCTCGGACCCCTGTTCATATGTATTTCATTTCAACATCATTCAGTTTGTAATGTCGCCGGTCATGAGTTTTATCTTTTTGCTTTCTTTCAAACATGGGCAAGATCCCAAGAAATAAAGCGGCAAGGTTTGAGTTGGCTTAGAGTACGCCTTTCGTGCTCGGTATTTCGTTCCCACCCGTTTGTTCGGTGGCTTCTTTGATTGCGAGCGCCAGTGCTTTGAACGCGGATTCGGACCTAGGGTAGGCTCTAGGAAGGTCTATAACCCGGGGGTCAGAGCATACCGGTGATGATCGTTCTCTCCTCGGAGGACGTCGATATGAAGGGTCACGCCGGCCGCCATTGCAAAGGAACGGAAGATATGAGGAATCATCTCCCCAGAGAGATCCCCGATCTTCTCGCGCTTCAATCCAAGCTCAGTGACACAATAGGGACGAGAGCAGATATCGATCACTGCTCGGGAAAGCGCCTGCGAAAAAAAGTTCACCCGAGGAAGGACCGTAACCTGGGAGTGACCACACACATCATCAAGGGGTGCGAAGCCTGTACCATACCGCCTGATCCCTTTGATTTCCCCAAGGGCTTGCTTAAAAGCGGTACCTAACGCAATCGCGCTGTCTTGTGCACCGATGCTAGAATCATCATGTAGAATCAAAGAAAAAGGGACACTCATCTGCCGTGTGGTGGTCATCGATCCACAGGTCTCCTTGGCACTTCATAGTTAGCGACATGCCGCTATGCCTCGCCAGCGCGTGATACATCTGAAGAACGCGATGAGTCATCTGTTCATCCTGTCAGAACACAGAAGATGATCCATTACATGGTCTAAATAGCCAACTCCCGTCGAAATGTCAATGTTCTGCGCCTGACCCGATCCGGGAGTGCAGTCAAGGTTGATGAATACTTCGATCTGTGTTTCATTTGTTTTTCTAGTGACCGTGGCCGTTCTTGTTTGCATTACGAGTCTTTTGGAAGAAAGACGAATTCTGAACTGACCACTGTGGTGAGTCATAGTGTGCCTGGTTTGTCATGGGAAGATCTTGACTTTTGTGGTCACACTTGAATTCATTTAATCTTGCATTGTTAAGCACTATACATATCACAGATTACAGAGGAGTCAGAACTATTGAGTTGCAGAGGTCCTTGTAGGGCCATTAGTGGGTTTTGGGCAGGTATACAATCTGCCAATATGTAACTCAGAAAGATTCAAGTGCCATTCAATTTGGCAGCTTGCTGCATTATAGAATGCCAAAGTTCAGTCCAGAATCTAAAGTACTGTCCAGATAGTTTGTAATAATGTTAGCTATGGTTAAATTCAACTGATTTTTTACTTGTTCTCTAAAGGCCATAAGGAGCTGCCTGATGGCTATGGAATGCCACTAATTGACTAGATTAGAGCTATTAATAATCTTCAACTCCCACCATGGATCCTGAAGTGTAGTCATATAGTGGGTAATCAAAGTGTTGCAATATTTGACCCTAATATAGTATGAAAAGCACACCACAACCACTTGTGGGAATTTTATTTAGCCTTGATGAGAATAAATATAGTAGATCCCCTTGGCTATAATATTGCTTTTTGGATCATGTGATTTGGTGTTGGAATATGCAAGCATGCATATATTTGGAACATGACCAGGCCAAATAAACAAGGGTCTACATTTCCAGACTATAGGTACATACTTATATATTTTCATTTTGTCCTATCTCTGTGCTCATTCATATGATAAGCATGTGCTCTTTTTATTTTCTCCTTTTATATCTAATATATTTCTTTTTATATATAAGAGATTTATATTATAGATAAGAACCTTAGTCTATTGCACAACATGTACAACTGAGGTAAGTTATTTACTGCTATATATTACCTTTCCAAGCTTACACATGTGTAGTCTTGATCTGATAGGTAATTTATTAAGTCTATTGCACAATACATACAACTAAGTCATGATCTAATAGACACCACACATGTTGAAATGGTCAACTTACTATTTGGATCTTACTAGATTCCAAAGGCAATATTGGTCACTTGCTGATAAGACAATAGGCTAGTTTATTGGCTGTATTTAATGGATTTGGACTGTGATGTCATTGATGATATCATGGGTCTGGATGTTCCCATTATGTGACTTGTCATGTGATGTGGCTGTGTAAGTCACATGACCTGTGGAGACTTGAGTTGAAGAGAGTAAAGAGGTGAGTAAGGAAAAAATAGTGGAAAAATAGAAATAAAATAAAAAAGATATATAGCATTTATAATACTATCCTCTTCTTAAGGATTGACTTCCAGGTGATTGAAAGGAAGTATTGACTGTTCAGGAATTGGTTTTCCACAATGGTAGAAGATGTTGAAGAATTGTGCTTTGGACATTTGAAGTCTTTAGGATGCACTTGGTTGCAATTTATGAAACTATGCTACTACATTAGATGCATCTTTGAGGTTGGCAGCTGGTTCCCACATGTGTTCATCATCTTTGTATCCTTTCCAATGGACTAAATATTCAAGGTGTTTGTTTTTAAATCTTGAGTCAATGATGAATTCAATTTCATATTGTTCTTTATGATCTTCTATGACCAGAACCAGTCTAGGTTTGAATGTAGATTGGCCTATAAGGTATTTTTTATATGGTTTTATGTGCAATATATTTACAACTGGGTGAATCTTTATTGATGAAGGAAGGTGAAGTTTGTAGATATTGATTCCTTTTGTGTCAATAATGTCATATAGTCTGATTCATTGTTTTGTTAATTTGTGTGATGCATGAGATAGTTTTAGATTTTCTGTTAAAAGCCAAACCTTATCACCAATAGCATATTGAGGTGCTGTTGAGTGGTGTTTGTTTGCTTGTACTTTTATATATATTTGTACTGTTACCAAATTTTGTTTGACTTATTTGATTGTGTCTTTGATTTTGTCAATGAAGTTGTCAGCAGCAGGTGCTTTTGACTGATGTTGTTTGAAACTGAGTCAAGGTGTGTAGAAATGTGTAATATCAAAAGGTGCCTTCTATATGAAAGTTTTTGAGTTGTATGAGAATTGTGCAATTGATAGCTATTCAATTCATTTGTGTTGCTTTTCTGATGTGAAGATATGAAGGTATTATTGAAGGTTGTGATTCATTTATTTAGTTTGTCCATCTGTTTGTAGATGAAAAGCTATGGAAAGTTTTGGCATAATTTCAAGCTTTTTGCACAAATCTTTCATGACATATAATGCAAATTGTGGACCACAATTTGAGGTTATTGTTTGGAGAAGGCCATGGATTTTTCAAATATGTATTAGATAGAGTTTTGCTGTTTTAAAAGCTGTGATGGATTTGTTGCAAGATACAAATTTAGTTTCTTTAGAAAATCTGTCAATTACAACCAAAATGAAGTCATATCTATTGGATTCTGGCAAATCTATGATAAAATCAGCAGAGATGTCTTGCTATGGTTCATCAGGAATTGGAAGTGGTTGAAGTTTTCCTGGTGTTGCAAGGTTTGTATCCTTGAATCATGTGCAATGATCATAGCATGAAATGTAATCTTTTACAAATATGGGTAATTGTGGCCATGTATATGATTGTTGGATCAATTCTAGTGTTTTGTCATATTCTGGATGTCCTGTGATGGGTGTATCATGATGTAATCAGGGAATTTCCATTTAAAGGTCATAATCATCTGATATGATGAGTTTGTGATTATTGTAATGTGGTTCTTCAATTTTTTTGACTTTTTCTAAGATAAATAAATCATCTGTGTTGATTTGAACTGTTTTGATCATGGAATTGGGAATAATTTGGATTCCTTGGTTGTTTTGATCTATTCCTTCTGCATGGTCTTTTCTTTTGAATAAAGTGTCTGCTTTTACCATTTGAATGCCTAATTTGTGGATCCATTTGAAATTGAATCTTGATAGGTATTGGACCCATCATGCTTGTCTTTAGTTTAGATTTTGATGTTGCATAAACCATTGAAGGTTTGCATGATTATTTCAAATTTCAAATTCTTGGTGTACTCCTTCAAGGTAATGTCACCATTGTTCTAGTGCTCTGATGACACTAAGCATTTTCTTGTCTGCTATAGGATAGTTGTATTCTGTAGGATTAAAGAAGTATAAAGAGAATGCAACTGGGTGCCATTTGTTGTTTATTTGGATAAACAGTACTGTGCCTGATGCAAAGTCTGAAGCATCTGTTTCTAGACAAAATTGTGTGTTTATGTTGGAATATGTGAGAATTGGAGCCATGGTGAATCTTTGCTTGAGTTCATTGAAGGCTGATTCTTGTGATTGTGTCCAAATAAATGGTATGTCCTTTTTAGTGAGATCAATGATAAGTCTTGTAAGTTTGGAATATCCATTAATGAATCTTTGGTAAAAGTTTGTTAATTTGAGGAAACTTCTAATGGTTTTGATGGAGGAAGGTGTTGGCCATTCAAGGATAGCTTTCACTTTCATGTTGTCCATTTTAATTCCATTTTTGTTCATGACCATTCCAAGAGATTTAACTTCTTTGGTTTGGAAGATACACCTTTCAGGTTTGATAAAGAGGTCATTTTCATCTAAGAGTTTGAGAACTTGAAGAACTACTTTGTTATGTTCTCTTGGATCTTCAGTTTTCATAAAGATTATGAGATTTTCCATGTAAATAACAACTGTTGTGCCCATTTCTGCAAATATTTTATTTATTATGGTTTGGAAAATTGCTAGGGAGTTGTAGAGTCCAAAAAACATTATAAGTGGTTTATAGAATCCTCTATGGTATATAAAAGCAGCTTTCCATTTGTCACCTTCTTTAATGCATACATTGTTATATCTCTAATGTAAATCTATTTTTGTGAAAAGCTTTGTGCCTTTAAGCTTATCAATGAGCTAGAAGATAAGTGGTAATGGGTAGTTGTTCTTGATGGTATGTTTATTAAGGTAATAATAATCTTGCACCATTTTTTTTTGTCTATCTTTCTTTGGAACAAAGAATACTGGTGATGTTTGTGGAGATTTGCTGGATCTGATGTATCCTTTTCATAGTTGGTCATTGATAAAATCAGTTACTTCTTATTGTTTATTAGGAGAGAGTGGGATAATTTGATCTTTCTTTGGTTTAAAAGAATTTTTAAGATCTATGACATGATTCCATGGTTTTCTGAGGGGCATGTGTTTTAATTCTTTCTTTGAGAAGATGTGAAGATACTTGTGATATTCTTTTAGTATAAGTTCTTCCACTGGAGTCTTCTTTAACTTGGAAGAATTTTTCTTTTTGAGAGTGTGTATGTATTGAATTGAATTTCATTCTTTGGATTCAAGTTGACATACAAATGAGGACTTATTACTCAACACATTACAGTCTATTGAATATCTTGACAATTTGACTGTTCTGGTTGTTCAATTAATTTCTGGGTTGTGGCATTTAAGCCATGTGTAACCAAGGATGAGTTGATGTTTTCCTAAGTCAGTGACTTCAGCAGTGACATGTTTACAATGTCCTTGATAGTCTATAAGAATTTCTGCTATATGAATAATGCTTTTAGCAGAATTCAGGGTTTCATCTGTATTATAGACTTTTATGGATTTTGGGAGCTGTTTGAGGAGTAGTTGGATTTTCTTAGCCCATGTTTGATCAACAAATATGATGTTTGCTCCACTATCTAGCAAAGCAGATGCTTTGATGAATTGATGATGAAATCTAAGAGGGGCAATTCAGATAGGTATAATAATATCTTGTTTTGAGAAGGATCTGATTTTGAGATCTTCTGAAGATGATGTGCATAAGTTGATTCCTGTGGATCTGAATTTTTTATCTGCTCTTTTCATTGTGGATAGTTCAGCTACTTTAACTACTTTGAGAGAGTGGATCTTCTCTATAATGAGTTGTACAATACAATCACCTGAGTTTATCTTGAATGTTTCTATTCCTTGATTAATTAACAAAACCATGAAATTACCTTGGTAATCAGAGTTTATGGCTCCTATATCAGTGTGAATTCTGGATTTGATAGCCAGGCCACTTCTAGAGGCAATTCTTTTATAGGCATCTAAAGGTATTGCCACTTGGATATTAGTATTGATAATAGATTGCTGTCCTGGTAAAATATCTTTAGATTTGGATGAATAAAAATCTAATCCTATGGCATGTTCTGATCTGTAGGTTGGGATTTTTGCATTTTCAGATGTTTTTTGGATTGGGAGTTTTGCAGGTAAAGGGATTTGCATAACTTGTTTGGAAATTGTTTTGCAGACTTGAATATCTCAAGAGTTTAAGTCTAAGGGGCTTTTTCCTTTTGTTCAGAATCTTTTATATTGAAGAAGAATGCCTTCATTTCTTTATAATTCATGCCTCTAATGGCATAAGAAAGGTCTTCATATTCTGATTTCAAAGATTCAGAGTCTTCTAATTTAGAATTAGAATCAGAATCTATGTCTAAGGCTCAGACTTTTCTGAATTTCTTGAGTTTTTTGTCCTTACCTTTGGACTTGCCTTTTGATCTAAGTTCTTTTATGAACTTTGATCTGTTCATTGGATGAAAGTTGCAAAGATGTAAATGTCTTCCTGTTTTGTGGCAAATGCAATATTCTTTAAAATATTTGTCTGCCCAATGTCCTTCTTCTTTGCAGTTATAGCATTTTGTAATTTTCAATGCATCTATATCCATAGCATATCCATTGTGTTTGGATTGATATGAAGAAAATTTCTTTGGTTGGGAGAAGAAGTGGTACTCTTCTTTTGTATGACTGATTTGTTGAATGGTTTGAATTGTTTCTTCCATTGAGTTCTTTCATTGTTTAGTTTAGAACATTTCTTCTATAATGTCCTTCCTTGTGTTATTTTCTAACAACCAAACTTCAAATTGATTTGTGATATCAGATTGATGGAAGAGAGTTTTCCATTTCAATACAAATGCATTGGTTGAGAGATGATCTTGCCTGAATTGGCTGATTTCTCTAGTTGTCCAATCTTTTTGCAACTAAGATTAGAAAGTTTCTTCAATCTTCCTTGTTAGGTGTTGCCAGCTTGTAAGATTAGTGGTTCCATCTATAAAATTAGCAATTTCAACTTCAGCAAAATGTAATCCTTTGAATCCTTTTAATCTTGACAGGATTGCATAGGCACACACTTTGATATTTACTTCAATAATGAAAGTTCCTGGTTTAGCCACACTCAAGGTCAAGTTGGTGAACTGTTTGGAATTGCAATCAATCCATGCCTTGATTTTGGTCCACCATTCTTCAAATTTTGATGGAGATCCATTATAAATTCCAGAATCTGAAAATACTTCTATTTTTGAAGATTTTGCAAATGGTTGAGGAAATTCATATCCATAAGGAGTAGTTTGTGCCCACTGGTGTAGACCAAGAAGTTATTTAGAGCAGTTCTCAGCTTCTATTTAGGTTCTATCAGCATTTACTTGAATAAGTTGCTGTTCTGTGTTTTGTAAAGCATTAAGAACAGCTATTCATTCTTGCTGGATTATACATGCTGTTGGAGTAGTGGCACCAGACAAGGCTGGGTTAAACATGTTGGATAGAAAATAGGTTTTATTAACTCAGAGAGTTAATTGTCTAATAAACTACTGTATCTATATATATATCTTGATGTCCTCAAATAATGTGATCAACATTGCATTGATCTGTATCTTATGCAAAAGTTTGTAAATACCAGAACCAATGACTGTGGTATCTGATCTATGGTGGAGGAAATTGGGGGTTGGAGCATGTGGTCAATAGTTAGATGATATATGACTAGAGGATAAAAGTTGAATGCAGATAGATGGTAGTTGTGGTATGAGGCATGGAGCTATTCTCATAGGGTATCAATCAGGTGGTTAACTCAGGGGCATCAGCAACCTCTGAGATATAGAATATGCTGGTAAGTGGCTATACCAATCAAGCCAGTCTGGTGTAGTCTCACAATTAAGTGGTGGTGGTGAGTGAGCTAGTTGCTGCTTATAATCTTTAGGTTTAATGTTGTTTGGGTCAATATCTGATGGGATGAATGAAAAATGAGGCTCAACTCTTTTGTATTTCTATATGACTTGGCAGAGTTCTTCACTTGGCTTGTAGTCTTGGTTAATTCTATGCTAATGTCAGCTATTCTCTAATGGTTGTATATAATTGGTCAATATCAGGCAAGGGGAACATTTTCCTCCTTCATAATTGCAACCAGGACTTCTTGTCTGATGTTTCTGGTGTAAGATGCACCAAATATAACTTGAAAGAGAGTGAACACTTAAGCTAGTAAGTGTCAATCTTGTTTTATGTCCTACATCAAGTGTTACTAACTGATGTCTAATTTAATTAATATAAAATGGGGTGAGTATTGATAATGAAGTGTCTTCAATGGGGGTTTGTGCTTGATCCTGAGATAGAATAAGCCCATAAGCAAGAGGTTATAAAGTAAAGGTAGAGGGGAGAGTAAGTCTTATTCTAATGAAATAGCCAACTTACTATTTGGATTTTGCTAGACTTCAAAGTTAATATCAGTTACTTGCTAATAAGACAATAGGCTAGTGGTGCTGAAGTAAGCATCAACCTGAGTCCAGGTGTTTAGGAAATCTGCCACTATATCTTTAGATAGTGGAGATTATCCAATAGGAAATGAAGGAAACTTCAAGGAGGACAAGATTGGAGGGGATGCCTCTAGTTTGGCCACTTTATATACTATTCAATTAGAACTCCAAAGTAGAGCTTTAATTACATGAGGGTAGGTAGATAGATAACTGGATCATATCCTATTGGTCAAAGATAACTAATCTAATCCTTACATATGGTGCAAGATAAAAGTAACTTGTGTTATTGATTTGATAAAGCAGGGCTATGGATTGCTGACTGAGCAATGAGTCAGTGCTGTGCTTTTGATGAGTTACTATTTTGAGATAAGGACTGTGCTGGGATTGAGGATCTGATATTATAGATAAGCAATAAGAGATAAAAGTCTAGGTTGTTGGCTGTGTTTGATGGATCTGGGCTATAATGTCATTAATGACATCATGGGTCTGGATGTTCCCATTATGTGACTTGTCATATGATGTGGCTATGTAAGTTACATAATCTATGGAGACTCAAGTTGAGAAGAATAAAAAGATGAGTAAGGAAAAAATAGTGAAAAAATAAAAATAAAATAAAGGAGATATATAGCATTCATAACATATGCTCAAATTATTAAATCTTACAGGTTATGAGCCCTGCTCTCTTGCAATGATCAAATCATATACTCACTATATTCTCTATTGTTTCTATTATCATTGATACACTGCCAAGCAATGTCCTGAAGCTTGATGTCAAAGGCTTTAATTAGGCTATATTCTTTTTCCATTTCCAGGTTGCTGTTGAAGCAAAGGAACTTTGGGATCATTTTGACAAGACTACTTCTTGTTTGACTTACCTAGCCCTTTGATAGCCAAGCAACAAGTAGAAGTTAGCAAGTGAATGAAAGATGAATGAATGGCAAAGCATTTGCTTATCCAATATATCTTTGATTCAATAGCACTACATATTTAGAAGAAAGGTACTGGTAGAAATGTGGAATAAAATCAACAAAAAGTATACAAAGAAAGACACATATGTACAAATAGACCTGCATATACAATTTCTCAAGTCCAAATTTCAGAAGAGTGGAGATATTCACCAGTTTCTGGATGGCCCATAAACAAAGCAGGAAGAATTAGTGGCAGTTGGTGTTATGATTAATGAATTAGATTATTGTTCAACTATTATCAAATCCCTTCTCAACTTCCTTGCCAACTTTGCTTTCAATCAGCTGACTACAATATAGCTCTTTACAACCATGAAGATTTTTAATCCAGATGTCCTTATTGCAATCATTGCTAAAGAAGCTGAGTAGTAGAAGGCCAAGTATCTCCCATGTGCCAAATTGAAGGTCAGAAATAAGGCAATGGCTGTGACATCATTAGAAATGCCAAGAGAATGTGGTCAAGGACATAGTTGAGGAAATGACAGAAGAAGCCCATCAAAGTGTTGGGAGTATGGCTCAACAGAGAATCTAGCAGCTTTCTATAAAGTGGACAAGAAATCCACTGGAAGTGAGGCTGCTGCCCATATTGCTGACAAAGGTGATAACTTTAAAAACAGAGTTTTTGGTGTCCATGATAAGTCAAGCAATAATAAGGAAAAAAGTAGTGATTGATTCTTAGTTATTGATGATGATGTTTTTGATGATGTTTGGAATCTCAAGGAGGTATGAGTGCTGAAAGTTAACAATGAAGTGTTAGTTAATTATGTTGGTCCTATTAAAGATCCAGGAGATGTTATGATGGAAATAAATGATAATTAAATTTACTGAGACCAAATTGAAGTCTATAACTCTGGAATGACATGTTACATCTCTTTCTATCACAAGTGTTTTGAAAATCTTGCTGACATATTGGACAAGAAGTTTATAGCTGCAAACCATCAGAAATTTGTTATGACAAGAGTTGGTGACATGATCATTGAAGTATCAAATGGATATGAAACATTGAAGTTATAACTTATAGAAGTCTTGTTCTTATTGGAGATTGGATATACACTAGTATTCATCAGTCATCTTGATGAGCTTGGGCTCTTAATGACATTTGCAAAAGATTTCTGCACCATCCATGAATTAGATGGTGAAATGATTGGACAAATACCATATATCTCCAAGGAATTATATTGCATGATGTATGAGCATGATATAGTAAATACTATGGCTGAAATAGTCACTTTGATGGAATTATATTTGTACTTTGGGCATATAGTCACATTAGTTGTACAACATCTAGCTGAGAATGAATTAGTAGCTGAATTAAAGGTAGACAACTCAAGAGATGAATCTATCTTCTGTAAGTTCTGCATTTATACAAAAGCAATATAAAAGCTAATTATGAAAGTCCACAAGGGAGAGTGTGCTGAAGAGATTGGTGCTCTGATTTGGTTGAATGTCTGGGGCCCCACACCAGTTGCTACACTAGGAGGCAGGCAGTACTATGTTACTTTTACAGATGACCACTTGTGACTCACCTTAATCCACATGCTACACTAGAAGAGTGAAACATTCAATGCATACTAGCAATTTAAAGCTTGGCTAGATTACCAGCTTGCCATGAAGGTCAGGCTGCTCTATTTGGACCATAGTGGATAATATCAAGGAAATATGTCTGTACTTTACCTGAAGCACTAGGATACTATACAACATTTTATAATATATAATATGCTATAGCACAATAAAGTTACTAAATGGCTAAACTAAACTATTTTGAAGCATATATATGCACTGCTTCATGCAGGTAGATTGCCCAAGTTCCTATAGGAAGAGACAGCATGGCATGTTATTCAGTTGAAGAATAGGACATCCATTCAGGTATTAGATAATTTGATATCATATAAAGTCACTTTCAGGAGGAAATTAAACCTAAGCTATATCTGTGAGTGGGGATTATATACCTATGCTAAGACTAAGCATGGAAGTAAACTAGATTGGAATGTTAAAAAGATTAAGTGGATGAACATAGATGAACAATTGGAAAATGCTCACTGGGTCTACTAGCCAATGAAGCATATTGTTACTATTATAAATGCTATATATCTCCCTTATTTTATTCTTATTTTTCTATCATTTTTCCTTTATTCTCCTCTTCATTTCCTCTAACTCAAGTCTCCATAGGTCACATGACAGATATTATAGCCTAGATCCATTAATATAGCCAATGATCTAAACTCTTATTTCTTATTGCTTATCTATAATATCATACTCTCAACTCCAGTGCAGCCCTTATCTCAAGATAGTGACTCATCAAAGCACAGCATTGAATTATTACTCAGTCAGCAACCCACATCTCTGCTTTGTTAAGCCAATGATACAAGTTACTTTTATCTTGCATCATATACAAGAGTTAGATTAGTTATCTCTGACCAATAGAATATAATTCAGTTATCTATTTACCTGCCCTCATGTAATTCAAGCTCTACTTTGGAGTTCTAATTGAATAGTATATAAAGTGGCCAAACTAGAGGTGTCCCCCCCAGTTTTGTTCTTCTTGGAGCTTTCTTTACTTTCTATTAGATAATCTCCATTGTCTGGAGGTATAGTGGTAGATTTCCTGGACACCTGGACTTAGATGATGCTTATTTCAGCATCACCAGCCTATTGTCTTATTAGCAAGTGACTGATATTACCTTTGGAGTCTAGTAAAATCCAAATAGTAAGTTGGCCATTTTAGTTACTATCAAGTAGAACATTTACTAGAATCTGTTGCAGCACAATATCAAGGGGGAGGAAAATAACCCTGAACAAAATGATATTATATAAGCATATATATATAGCTTCAAGTCCTATACCATCAGTGCCACTACTGCCACAACTCCACCATCACTATCACTTATTATATGGGCCATTATGTCCATTTTTCTAGCTCCACCTATCTTACAAACTCCTGATCCTATTGGCCTGTCCTGTTCAATACACATCTGCCAGTCTAGCCAATATATCCTTGATATTATCAATGGAAAGACTGCTAATCCAACATCACTGCATAGCATCCAGCTCCCCAGCCATATTAATAAAATCACACATAATCTTGACAAAGGCCTGACTACACTTGAAGGGGAGAGATCAGCCAACCAGATTCTTGCTGTGAACAGTTACAATAACAATGTTAAATTAGTACTCATGCTAAACAAAATGATTGCTGATGCTAAAGCACTTGAACTGGTCTTACTTGCTGAAGCAAAACATCATTCAGAATGGCTCCAATGGGAGCAAGGCATCTGTGAGAAACTAGCTATGTTATAGAATACTGGTATATGGGAACTAGTTGACTCTTTCATAGATGCAAATATTATTGGATCAAAGTGGATATTTCATACAAAAAAAGATACTGCTAGAAATATTGTTTGATACAAGGTACACCTCATTGTACAAGGTTTCTCACAGATTCCAGGTATTGATTATTTTAATATCTATGCCCCTGTTGCCAAGCTTGTGTCTATTTAGATTGTATTTGCACTTACTATCCATTTTGACATGGAATTGCATCAAATTGACATCAAGGACATATATTTGAATGAAGAATTATAAAATAATGAATGAATATATATGTATCAGCTATCCAAGTATATAGATTCAAATCATCTATGTCATGTCTATTGACTATACAAAACACTCTATGGACTTAAACAAAGTGGCCATTGTTGATATCAGAAACTAGTTGAAATTCATGTCAAGAATTTAGGGTTTAATCAATATAAAGTTGACCAGGCTGTCTTTATCAAACAAGAGGACAAGATTCTCATTATCATTGTTGTATATGTTGACAACTATATGATTGCTGCCACTACCACTGCCCTTATTATTTAAACAAAGTCCAACATTAACTATCACATCAAAATTAGCAACCTTGGTAAATTATAATGGCTACTTGACATTAAAGTCATTCAAAATCATGCAGAACAAATCATCACACTTAGCCAGCACATATATATCAACTTTATCATCTAACACTTTGGATTTGATAAATTCAAACCCATCTTGATGCCAATGAAATCCCAGATTGAGTTGTCAAGCAGCCAATCCCCCTCAACTGGTGCTGAATATATAACAATACAACATATTTCATATTATGAAGCTGTTAGTTCCCTTATGTATGTAGCACTTGGCACACACTCTAACATCTCATATGTCATATTGACTGTCTCATACTTCTCCAGAAATCCAGGCATGCTGCATTGGAATATGATATATTATATTTACAAGTATCTAAGTGGTACAAAAGATCTATGACTAACATATAAAGGAAGAACCAAGATACTAGAAGATTACACAGATATGGACAGCAGCATGTCTAAAGACAGGAATGCTATTTCTAACTACATATTCTTGATTGATAGAGACACTGTGTCCTGAAAATCAAAGAAGCAAGAAATTGTCTCACTATTGATAACAAAGAGCAAATATATTGCTGCAATACACACTACAAAAGAAATGCTTTGGCTGTGCTTCTTTATTATAGAGGTATTCATTTCCCTTGATAATACCACAATACTCTTCTTGGACAATCAGTTGGCCATTGCACTTACAAAGGACCACTAGTATCATATGTGGATCAAGCATATTAACATTTGCTTTTATTTCATTCACTGGATTATTTATGATGGCAAATTCTGGCTTATTTTCTGCTCCACCACTGATATGGTTGCTGATATGCTTATGAAGGCACTCCCCTCACCCAAGGTCAAACACTTTGCCATTGAACTCAGATTATATATGGCTTGAGGGGGGTGTTGGAATATGCAAGTGTACATATATTCAGAATATAATCAGGCTAAATAAACAAGGGTCTGCATTCCCAGACCATAGATACATACTTGCATACTTTCATTTTGTCCTATTCCTATGCTCATTCATACAACAAGCACATGCTTCTTTTATTTTCTCCTTTTATATCTAATACATTTCTCTTTGTATATAAGAGACTCATATTATAGACAAGCACCTCAGTCTGTTGTACAACACATGTGACTAAGGTGAGTTATTTACTACTACATATTATCTATCCAAGCTCACACATGTGTAGTCTTGATCTAATAGACATTATATATGCTCAAATTATTCAATCTTACATTTGACTCAGGGACTGGAGAGATATGATCAAATTAATCAAGGATACTGATTGCAATTGTCAATTTTGGATTCTTTGGACTCAAGTTTGACTGAAGGTTCTAAGCTAGAAGGAGAGTAAGAGTGGAGATGGATAGAGGTCCACTGGAGGATGGAGATATGTTATCAAGTCTGACCCTTCAGAGTCAAGTCCAACCAAAGGATGTGTGGTCCAATAGGAGGAAGAGATTAGGATAGAAGAGATCCAGAATCTGGACAAAAAAAATAAAAGAGGAAGAACATAGGAATAAGGACATTGGTGCAAACTTATGTATCATACTTTTATATAGATTTGGATCCTCATATTTCAAAGAGACAGAGCAGAGATTGGAAATTGGACAAGAGAGAGAAGAGACTTAGTTCAATATTTCTACTGCCTGAAAAATACAGGAGGAGCAAGGGATTAAATACTGAAGTTATAAGATACAAAGAGATATGAAACAGAGTAATCATATGATAAGTAGTCAAAATAAAACAGTATGTGTCAAAAGGTGTCAAAATATGTCAAGAGAGTTGGATATGAAACATAAGTAGGAACAGACCAAATAAATGCATAAAATAAAGGTTTAGGCACTTTTGGAATGATTTTGAGTGGTGAAAGAAGTTGGTCTGAAATGGGAGATAAATTTCAAAATATGATCCAATGGAGATATGAAGGATGATGGGATGAAGCAAGATCAGAAACAATCAAAGGGGCAAAATAAAGATCAGAGGATGGGATATAATAGTATCCCCTTATTAAAGCCAAGCCCTTGAGATTTCAGTGGAGTAATGTTCTGTAATAGTATCAAAGCATGAGAATAAAGACCCAAGTGGAGTGGATAACCAGAGTAGATGAGGTAATTATTACTCACCAGGTGGAGGCCAAAAATATTCCACATTGGAGTATAAAGCTGTTCTATGACAAAGATTCCAACTTGAATTTATATCATCATCATCCAACCACCACTACCATATCCAACCCATCCCACTCTCCTGCCCCTGATGTTATTGCTATCAAGAAGGAGTGCCTTCTAGTGCAACTTCAGCAACTGGTGCAATAAAAAGAGCAAGAGTGAGTGGTGTCAGTGTATTACAAAGCCAAGGAGTGTGCCTAGCATAAGCAAGAAGAACATAAAAGAGAGAAAAAAGCAAGAGTGGTGGCAAAGGAGCAGAAGGCCAAGTTAAAATGCTGGAGAAAGGCACTCACAGTAAAGGAGAAGTGGAGAAAGATGGAGGTATGTAAGTCAAGTGGAGAAGTGATAGTACTAACAAAATACAATAGAGAAGGGCTGCTACAACAGATATGGAGAAGGAACATGGGCAACAGCCAATAAAGAGAAAGAAGAGGGAAGTGAACAATGTGAGTGCTTGTGAGAGGTGCATAGACCAGAGGCTGGACTATATACCTCTAGTCCCTAGCTCCAAGGGCATATTGTGCCAGAAGTGTACCTGCATGTATATGCCATGCAAATAGAGAAAGGTAGGATTGCCACAAGGAAATGAGAGGAGAGTTAAAGGAAAAGGAGGAGAAGGAAAAGAAAGAGGAAAAAGGTGAAGAGATGAAAGAGG
>JBBPKA010000100.1:56850-114405 GCA_038088995.1 Guyanaporus albipodus | reverse complement strand
TGAAATGGAAAGCCAATCATGTACCTGAGCGGTGGAGGGGTCCGATCTAGGGATCCTGAAGGCCGTAGCGGATGGATAGCGAGAGGCGCTCTGCTC
Organism: Guyanaporus albipodus; assembly: GCA_038088995.1. Taxonomy (NCBI): domain Eukaryota; kingdom Fungi; phylum Basidiomycota; class Agaricomycetes; order Boletales; family Boletaceae; genus Guyanaporus; species Guyanaporus albipodus. The sequence goes on along the minus strand of JBBPKA010000100.1, from coordinate 114,309 downwards.
GAGGACTGTGAGATGGGATGAATACATGAGAAGGGGGAGAATTGGGGGGTACACAGGAGGGGGAGGAATGGTGGCTTTATATGCATGCTGTCCATGTCCGCAGGAGGTGAGTGCGAGCGCTCCGATACGGAGATAGTGACAAATGTAGGCTGAAAGAAGATGTTGTTAGGCCATCGTCGAGGACGAATAGCCACCGTGGTCGCGGTGATGGCATGAACGTTGAAACATGTCGCAGGCACTGCAGTGTTACTGCAAAGTTGGAAGAATGACGGCAAGGGAAGGGGGGGATACTTTTGGCGCCGTGACGGGCTGGACGGGGATTCGGGGTGGACGAGGCCACCGCGTTGGCTTCCAAGCACCGCTCAGGCCTTGAAGCCAAGCCGAGTCCGACCACGACGGAAACTCACCCGTGGAAAATTTAACCGGCTATCCCCGACCTCGTACCCAACCCTCCTTGTTCAAAATAGTGACTAGTACACGCTCGCCGTCGCCACACACAGGTGCGCCCGTCGACCGGTGACGACGACGACGACGAGCAACTCATTCTTGTTCACAGGTTCTTCATCACACCACGCGTGGTGGACGTGTCAACCTCGCCCGCTCTGGCTGCCCATGCTGAGCGGTGTCGGCCGTCGCACACAGCCAACTCACACCCTCCTCCTCGTACCTCGAAAATGCCACACGCTTTCGTTTCATTCCTCATGTGCACCCTCAGGCGTACACGTTCTCCCTCTCGCCAAACACCATCCTCCGCATATCTCCCAAGGCACTCCCTTGGCCCACGTTTACCAGACACTCCCCCTGACCTGTCCAACAACACGGCCTCCATTGCCCATTTCTCCCCTTCCCCCGCCATCCGCTCCATTCCCTTCCGGCATCATAGATACCATCGATGCCTTTTCCTCCGCATCTATTCACGATTCCATCCCCCTCCTCTCCGACATCAACGCTTCCTTCACCTTGCGTCGCTACTTTCGACAGAGGGAGTCTGCACGCCATCTCGCTCTCTTTCTCGCTTCCACCTCCCGCCCTTCGCGAGCTCATTCCGTTATGTCTCTCGCTCACGCTCTCGGCTGTCGCTTCAAACCCAACCATTTCGAAACCGTCGTCCATCAACTCTCCCTGAACGAGTCCTGGTCTCTTGTACCCCCTCTGGTGTCCCTCGCAAGACATCAATGTGGCAAGACTACCACTCGTCTTCTCAATTGGAAAATAAGAGCATTCATAGAATGCCATCGCTTTCGTCATTTAGACCCCATCATCCAAGAATTCGTGCGCGAAAACGTTCAACCCACTCGGAGGACGTTTCATCTACTTGTCTCCGGACATCTTCGCAATCAGGATTTGGATTCTGCCAAGCGATGTCTACAACTGATGGAGAAAGCCGGTTTTCCCGTCGATGCCTCTACTCACGCTATCATCGTCACCGCATACCGCACCCTAGGCTTGGATCCACAGGTCCATGCACGTGCCCTTCAGGCCTTACCTCATGTCGACACTCGGACCTCCACCCGGGTACTCAACAGCATCATACAGCACTTCCTCGACGCTCGAGACGAATGCAGTGCCGCCCAACACATCAACCAAATGATTTCCCCTCTCACTTCCAACAGAGAAATTCATTGTCGACCAAAAGGTACTACCACAGGGGCCGACGGCGCCGTGTCCTCGCTCATAGGCTCTTCGCACTCTGTATCCGGAAGTGCACCCTTGATCCACCCGGATGCAGCTACATTCACGATCTTGTTCAATTACTTAAACAATCAACGACAGTTTCCCCGGATACCCAAACTAGTAAACCGCATGATCGAAATTGGTGTCAAACCCGACGCTGGTGTGGTGGCCGCTCTCATTCGTGCTCACTGTCTCACCGGTCGTGACGACGTCGCCATGGGCTTGTTGGCCGCGATGCTCGAACTAGATGCGAATGCTGCCCAGAGCATACTATCTCTTTTTCACCTCAAAGGCATACCCCAACTTCCTATCGACGTAAGGGGCATCCGTTTGACTGTACATGTATTCAACGCTGTCCTACCTCGAGTGATGGAGATCCGCGGACTCAGTGGCGCAAGATCTATCATTCGTATCATGCGGTTCCAGGGTATTCGGCCGAATGCGGCCACCATCGAGGCGTTTCTCAACTACCTCGACCGCATGCGACACATTAACACCGGCCGGCTTGCCCATGTTCTGCGGAGCTTGTCACGAAATGTCCACGGTCTGACCATTCGCCATCTCAATATCGTCCTGCGTCACGCATTGCGTCAAGAGAAATTCAGGGTCCATGGTAGTGGATGGAATTCTACCGCAGCCAAGTTTTCGCCGACCAGGATCAGGCGATGCATGTCTGCATTCCCAGAGAATCGCACCGTCCTCACCTCCGCAGACTTTGATCCTGGCAGTATTCACCGTCGCTCTCACGATGACTCTCGCGTTCAACCCACCGTTCTTACTCTTTCTCGCAAAGGGGTTAAGAGCGATCGAGCTACTTTTGCGATGTGGCTCAGGCACGAAGGTTTCACAGATCCTACCCTTGGCACTGCAAAATCGGTATTTCGGCATATGATCGATAAGGGAATGCATCCAAATCATTACCACTTTGTATCTCTCATGGATGGTTTTTCGCGGGCCGGAGACATGCAAGCTGCGGAACAGGTTATGCGATCTGCCAAGGCAACTGGCTTTGAGCCGGATGTGGTGATGTGGACTGTGCTTATTTCGGGTCACGGACGAAGGGGGGAACCCGGGCTGGCAATGAATACTTTCCGCATGATGGTGGCTGCCGGCATTTCGCCAGATGTACCAGCAGTTGACGCTCTCGCTCATGCATACTTCGCCGTTGGGGCATACTCGGCAGCAAGGAAGGTTTTACTTGAGTTGTGGCCTCAAGTGAAGCCATTCCCAAGCAAACTAAAAGATGCGCCTCTCAAGCAGCTATCGCGCATATTTCGTCAGTCGAGGAGCGCAGCCACGGCCCGGGAAGGATTTCTGACCCCGCAGGAACAACGTTCCTTCGACCGGAAGCTTCGTCAGGTTCTGCGAGACTGGAGAGGTATATAGTACCTAGGAGCATGTTAATGCAACTTAAGTTGATGGCTCTTGGTTGCTGGATGCATTGCCTCGAGATGAGACAGAGGAGACCCCACAGCACAAGGAATGAAACATGTGCTAAAGTGAAAATCCTATCGCGTGTGTGCAAACTTTTGGTCCAGTAACCGTAAAGCCTCCCTGACACCATCGGTATTCACCTCTCTCACTCTCCTCCGCCCACATTCGACAAGGACGTGTTGGGGAACCAGCTGTGGAGGTGATGCCAGCTCCTTCTGCTGGTTAGGTAGGACGGACTGGTCTTCACTCGCAGTGGTCCGCTCATGACGGGAAAGCCGTGTATCGTGGTCCGGCGTGACAGATTCCGGTACGGGTGATATGACGACGCGAGATCCAGTGCATTTTGATCTGCGCGCGACGACTTCCGCCAGCAGTGTCAGGTCTGCAAATGCAACATTAGGGTGTGACTTGAGCTGACGCCACGCATCGTCCGTTGATATGGATTCAGACCCGCGTTGGGGAACTGTGGGAGAAACGATGGGCGCGATACCACACGAACCGCAATTATTGACGTCGCCGCAGCAACTACCGACCAACATTTTATCCGTCTGATTAGGTCTTTCAGGACAATCGACGCAAGATGTCGTGGAATTCACTGTATGACCAATGGCCTGGCAGAATGCCTTGCCAAAATTATCATCTGCGCAAGCCACGCAATTGTTGGGGTCTCCTGAACACTTGGACGCTGAGAACAAAGTGGCCATAGGTGTGACTGGGAATACGGGATTTATGCTTGAAGAGCCTGTCCTGCGACGGATAGGAACAGGCGCCTGGAAGGTTGGCGAATTTTCCAGTATGCTCAAAGTGGCGGTCGGTGATTGGTCTAGTGGTATAATTGACGGCTGATCGAGGCCCTGTCGTCGGAGAGCCAGTTGATGAAGCGAGTCGTTTGTCTGCTCGACGACTACCTCTCTGCATACACAAGGTGTATCAGGGTTGCACAGGATACAAGTATATGGGTCGACGGAATCTTGGCCACCCAAACCACTAGTTGTCTCATTCGTTGCAAGCGAAAAGAGATCGCTGATGGGTGGAGGTGTCAGAAAGTGTGAGTAAACCTGACGTCCTCCCGGGGGAAAGGCGACAGATGTAGAGGCAACATCAGATAAAGACATCAGAGGAGATGATGAGGGTGGAATTGAAAGAGGGAGAGCAGGAGCCTCTTGCTCGCCTTCCCCGACCCTGACGCGCTTTTTTGCGATGTCGACTGAATCGAGGCTGGGTGAAGACATGGACGTATTGTCGTACGCTCGTTTCTTGTGCTTGTCAAGAAACTCGAGGTGTTCTTGTTCCATTCGAGCAATTTTCTCGCGGAGCATCTGATTCTCTTGACGAAGTTCCTCGTTTTCCTCTTTCATCTTCCTTGCGATGTTCTGCAGGGCTATGTTGTGCTCAATTTCACCCTGTTCGTACGAATGCAAGCGAGCCTGAAGCTCGGCAAGTTGAGTCTGTTTGCGTTCGCGAAAAGCGCGCTGGGCAGCTCTGAGCGAGCCAAGTTAGCCTCCAGCCAATACGGGATGACAGAGGTCATGCCTGTTCTGCACACGTCTGCTGGTAGATGATTCCTCGTCCTGTATCCGTTATCAGAGTATGAGCGAGCATCGGCACGGGTGGACGAACGACAGGACCCTTGGAGTCGTCCAAGCCCTTTGGTTTTCGGCCGGGCCTTGGCTTAGCGGGAACGACCCATTTCCTCGAGGCTGTAATGGCATGAATTCGATGACTATGGTAGAAATAAAATGAATATGTGCGCACGCTGTGCCCAGAGTGTAGAGGAAGTCGCCTGTGAGACTGGGGACAATTCGACCGGGGACATGATGGCCTGCCTCGAGACCGATTAGATAAGGCATCTAGTTCAGTCCAGTGACACAGCCACAGCTCTGCTAAGTTACTCCACAATCTCCTCGACCTGTTCGATAACCTCGTCGATCCATTCCTCAATCTCCTCCTTCGCCTCCTTCCCCTCAACACGCTCCATTTTATGTCCTCTATCTTGCTTATCCTCCGAAATATCTCGTTTGCACCGCGCCCGCCATGCATTCCATTCGTCCACCAAACGTTTGCGATGCGCAATCAGCTCGGCGCTGACGTTGCTTTCTTCCGCCGCATCTTCTTCGTCAAATGTGCGACTGTACTCCTTCAGGTTCCGACGTATCTGTCGTTGCTGCTCCTTCGTCAGCAACGTGCGTGGGCGAGGTCGCCATATGAATTGCTTAAATCGATCTAGGATGTGCTTCTCGAGCTCTTGCCCACGAAAGTCCCAGATTGCGTATCCGTTCTCGAGCTACTTTCCAATCAACAATAATCAGCGCTCGTTAATCATGAATCCTACCGTGTGCCTCCATGCGCTCGCACTTGTCGCTAGGTACCTCCCACTCGGATCCCACTCAACATCTGTAACTCCGTAGTGATCCGCAGAACCAAGCTGCTGAATACCAGAACCCCATTCTGTTGTCTGACCCTCCCTACGATCTTCGCTATTAAAGTCAAGGTCCCAAAATTCGAGTTCAGACTTGGTGGATGAGCCCACGGTGGCTAGCACCACATGTCGGCCGCGTGGTGACCACCGAATAGTGTTGCTCGTACGAGTCGCAAGGGTGCCTTACAGAACACGTTAGTAGTGCCAAGGATCATACAACACCGTGAGGCGTACGTAACAGCCTGAAATCGTTCTTCGATCGATCGAGTTGATAGAAACTAATGTCAGTCTTGATGGTAATGCCAGGGCCCGGGTTACCGAGATTCGGGTCGCTACTCGAAACGATGGCAAATCGTTCGCCTTTAGGTTCCCAAGAAAAATCTGTCACAGTGTCTAGGTACCCAGTCAACCCAAGTAAACACTGAGGGAGACTGAGTCAACCTTTGAGCTCCACTACTTCTACCGGAAAGTCTTTTTCGCGAACTCGAAATATTTCGAGGTTGCAAAATATCGATTTCTTCGTTTTCGTGTGGCGATCAACCTTGACGCACAAGAAATCACCGTGGTTTTGCCAGTAGAGCTTACACTGGTAAAACTCCGCTAAACATTAGTTTTCCATCAGATAAGTCAGCCTACCAACCTCTGAGACGTTGAATAGATTCTTCTGACGAAGAATTCGTCTGCTTGGGAACTCCAAAAGGGTAACCCTCGCAGGTTGATTCGCTACTTCGGGTGTCCAATATGCAAGCATATTCTCGCGAGCTTTCTTCGGTGGTTTGTCTGCTCTGACCGTCTTCTCACTATCGTCCTTATCCCTGTCCCCGTGGGGACACCAATCAAAGTCAACGACACCCTCAATCTTCAAGCTTTTTTTGTCGTGGAGCCCCATACTAGGAAGTTCATACACGCTAATCTGTTGACTGGGCGTCACCCGTGCAACATACTTGTCGTCGGCACTCCATTTAAGCGTGGGCCATTGCATCTGCTTTTTCACCGAAGGATCTTCACTCTCGAAGAGGGATGTAGGGAAAGTTCGAAGTAGGTGGCCCGATTTGACATCCCAGACAGCAATGTTGTTGCCTTCGTCTTCCGGGGAAAAGTATTCAGGACCTTGAGGGAGAGTTGGAGATACGGTAATGGGATCGTGTGACCACGTGACGAGATAGTTTTCACAAGGCGAGAAATCAATCAACTTGACGAAAGGGTGAGCAAACCGTTGCTGAGGCTCCCAAGAAGGACCACCCCATAGACGGACACCCTGGCGGAAGAGTGTTGCAAAGTAAGTGCCGAGAGGGGACCATGAGGCGTAGAGCTCCGTCCAATTCTGAGAAATGTGTCAACAATGCAGAGCATTGCGACTGGGAGGCAGACCTTTTTCAAATATGCAACTTCACACTGAGATGGTTTTCCATGCCAATGTATCTCTACATCATCCCCACGGTAAGTGACATACTGATCACGCCCTTGCGGGTCAGCGAGCCAAGCCCGGAGGTGCTCCTATGCAGAGTCAATAGAGAACAGAGACGGATTTCATGTCCGAACCTTTGGATGAAACTCTTCAGTCTTTGGTTCGATATATGTCTCATCCATGTTCGCGAATTGTTCGATATCGGAAAATCGATTGACAAGGAAGGTATGCTTTAAGTCGAAGGGATGGCCATGCATGGCATTGATCGCAAATGTTGCTGCATCTGCGCTGCCTGCGTCGACGAATATGTAGCTGAAAGATGACCAATAAACATTAGTGATCCCAAAGACGGTATCGGCATACCCTTTGCTTTTGCCTGAAGCATCATCCCAAGGAATGAAGACATTCTCAGGTTTTAGAGGTGCACCCTTCTTGGTGAACTCTTTGGATATTTTTGCGAGAAGCTTGTCGAGTTTTGACTTGTCGATGACCGGTACGCCATCTACGACGATGACGTTGCCCAGGTCGTCATCTAGGGCGACATGATACCTGATAATGATCATGAACATCGCGGCAGCAAACAGGCCAACGAAGATGCACACTTTGCCTCGATATCTGTGAAATCGAGTTCGTCGTCGATATTAAGATGAGATCCTGTTCCGTTCGGGATGGCCATCACGGTATTTTATCACTGCAAGTGAGGGTGTGCAATCGAGTCGACTACGCGGTGAACCAAAATTTGGAATTAATTTTTTCGGTAGTGATGACCTTATGGGGTTAGGGTTTATCTAGCAACAATTGAGTCCGAGTTTGGCTAGCTCTGCTCGCTGGAGGCCACCCTCTGCCTAATACTGAAAATGATCTCGCGATTAAGGCTCCCGATACGGAATGGCTCGAGACCTGCGTTGTCTATTTTCCGCAGACTCGGTACGAGTACTGCAGGGAGCAACGTGCAAGTGTATACCATCGTGCGTACCTTTTAATGACAGCGCTAGTCAGCGCCCATCGTGCTTCGTATCATGTGGATTCAACAGTGCCACGTGCATTCTCGTATAAAACCACGCGGCATCTTACTCGGAAAGCCCTCAGCTCTATCTCATGGAAAGGATCAAGAGCCCCGAGGGTGGGGTCACTGGCCCTCCGAACCTTACTGTCAACGCCTTCGAAACGAATCTCAAAGTCACTGCCCACAAGCTGAACGAAAAGGAATCACTTAGCGCTTGGCTCACCATCCTTGCTTCTGGTTTTGGCTTGATCAGTGATGGCTGTAACTTCATGCTCCATCTTTGCGCAGACTCCACCTGAATAATCGTGTTTCAGATCAAAACAATTTAATGACGATGTCAAACGTGTGTAGGACTTCATCTACTTGTCTCTTGGTCTGAACCATGTCTTCTAGGTTGTCTTCAAGATACTCTACCCTAAGGTATATACATCAGCCATCTCTACTCGGGTTTCAAATGCTCTTCTTGTTGGTCAGTCAGTATGAAGGAGTCCTATTCGATCTGAACGCATTTTGGGACAGGCGCTATCATCGGGCAAGTTTTCGTTGGCCTGATTTGTGACAGATTGGGACGCAAAGTTGCCCTGGTTGGAACCACCTTGTTCATCGTCCTCGGTGCTACTCTTGGAACTGCCGCCCATGGCGCTCATGGAAGTCCACACGGCCTCTTCTGGTTTCTGACAATTGCGCGAGGCATTACCGGTGTAGTAGGTTACAATTACTGTCACTTGCACACTTAGTTTATCGTCGACTTGTACAGGGTGTCGGCGGAGAATACCCCGCTTCATCGACTAGTGCGAGTGAAGCAGCAAACGAGAAATCTATTCAGAGTCGCGGACCGGGTGCAATCCAATCCACTTCTGCCCTTCTTCTTCTGACTTTTCTTTGTAGTCTTTATAATGGTCACGAATTTCGTTCTCTCGGTAACTCCTGATCTTTCTGCCGAGGCGTTCACAAATCAACCCCAACCCTTCAATTAGTTTGGCGGTCCTTTGGCCGTTTCCGTGTTCTTGATTGTACTTTCTGCAGCTGGGGAGCAACATCTCCAAACTGTGTGGCGCGTCTGCTTTGGTTTTGGTATCCTGCTCCCTTTAACTGTGCTTTTCTTTCGTCTGCGAATGTTGAGTTCCAAGCTTTATCGAAAGGGAGCCATCAAGCGTATGGGTATCTTTGATTTCTGGCAAGAGCAACACTCATCTTGTGGTCAGGTCGTGTCCCCTATTGGTTGGTAGTGAAACGGTATTGGCGTACACTCATTGGCACCTGCGGAGCATGGTATGAACTCAAACCTGAACGAGTGGCCGACATCTGACATGTCAACAGGTTCCTTTATGATTTTGTGAGTTTCGGTCTTTCAACACCTCGAAGCCCTCAACGGCATGTGCGACTAGGTTACGTTTCCGAACGGCGTGTTTTCCGGGACAATCATCTCCAGTGTGATCCACAATAGCAATATCAAGAGAACTGCCGAATGGCAACTATTACTCGGAGCGATAGCATTGCCTGGTGTCTTTGTTGGTGCTTGGCTCTGCAATCGGATAGGAAGAAGAAATACCGTAGGCATCAAGAAGATAATTGTGTGTGATGTCTCATTTGTCTCCCTAGATGATCTTGGGATTTTCCGGCTATTTAGTCTTCGTGAGTTCCTCGTTTTCCCGACTTGCTGCATATCATAGAGCGGTCGCCTCTTAGGGTCTCATCATCGGCCTTTCGTACGAAAAAATCACGACCATCATACCCCTCTTTGTGGTTTTGTGAGTTGGTAGGTCCAACTTTGGAAGATCGCTAAGCGAGACTATTTTAGCTATGGGTTAATGCAGTCATTCGGTAACTTAGTACGTGGTATCCAGACTTCTTTTCCTGAACCCACGGGAATGCAATGTAGGGACCAGGTGACATGTTGGGATTGACGAGCTCTGAGTGAGTGAACCGTTCCATTTTATTTCATCCCTAACGATCTTTGTGCAGATCGTTTGCGACCCCCGTACGGTATGTCACTACATATAGGTTTGTTTAGTGAGTTCTTGAATTTGCCGTCAGTGGAACATGCTACGGCATTTCCGCGGCGATCGGCAAGACTGGCGCCGCTGTTGGTACCCAAGCGTTCACACCCATTCAGAATAACCTCGGAAAGCGGTACGAGTAGTATTTTTCTTGTTTACACATGCTGATGCAGCCAAAGCTGGACTTTCATCATCGCTGCTATCTGTGGTGTCACTGGAGTGCTGGTGACATACTTCTTCGTCCCTGATATGACAGGGGTGGACCTCGCGGACGAGGATGTTAAATTTGTGGAATACCTTTCGGCGAATGGTTGGGAGGGTGAGATTGGAGAAGATGATGACAAGGGCCTGATCGTCGCGGGTGAAGAGAAGACTTAAAGCTTGATGATTGGGCATTATTAAACTATGCTGCATCGCAGAGTTACACCCTTGTTAAGTCACGTGCGAACTTGCCATGGCATCCCCGAGTTATTTTCACACTTTAAACAACATTCTGGATGTTGACACCGCTCGTTTGGTGCAGTGCAGCGCGTCGTTCGCTCTGCAGTAGCCAGGTGTCCCGTCGCACCAGTGCTTACTACTCGCAGTCCGCTGCTTGCTGTATTCAGGATCCTGTGACTTCTATTTCTGCTAGTACAGGTGCCAGGACGCTGTCGGAAACATGGACCAATTCTCATACCGCGATCGCAAATTCTAGAAATCCATTGGACCCGACTCGGCTAGATCGTTACCTTGCATCCATCAAAACAGTCGACTTGGAACCAACGATGGATGACATAGAACGGTGTAGACCCAAGACCTTTTCGCCCCCAGACTCGTCACGCTATGCCGGAGAGTACACGAACTTGCTGGAAACGCTCTGTCGATCTTTCAGCAAGGATCAACTCCGTCGGTTTACAGAACTCTACAAGCTCGATCCAGTGTGGACTCGTTCTTCTCGTCGAAAGACTGAGTATGCCGAGTCAATCATGGAGAAGGTGTGGGGTTGGCCATCTTTGAAGGAGATAGAGAGAAAGCGGCGAGACACGACAGAAGTGCTTGTAAAAAGTCTGTTTTCTCCTTTCGCGAGATATCTCTTTGAACGGATTGTATTGCAGCACTCACCGTCACACCCAGCCAGCTATTTTTGATGATGGGAACAGGTGCGAGTGTTAGTTCTTCCTGATGAAGCGTTCACATCTTCCGAGTAGATGGAGCCGATCTACTGCAGTTATCGACGCAGTTTAATGTGCATATATCATTGACATCCAACCCTCTCGCTCTACGCGTCGAAGGTCTGCGAGGTTCTTTGAAGAGAATGACAGAATACGTCAGTTCCTTAAAAAAGGTACAATAATTTTTGCATATCTGTACCTCTTCAGACCGTTACTCTCTAGGATATCATCGATGAGATATTTGAGATTCCAACTGGCCGTCCTGTCCAACCATATCTGTTGCAACGCGTGTCTCGGTTGACCGGCGCGTACGTTGAAAATCATGGTCACAGAGGCAAGGTGGGTGTTATCGATTCAAAGCCTATATAACCGTACTGACTGCTACAGGTCCGTATATGTGCCAAACACCCTGCCAACATTACCGCCGCTAAGCGGTTGGCCCTTCGCGCCTCACTGGAGGTTAGTGTATTTTCTGATGGCCACCCAGATTTGGCATATACCAGGCTTCCAGGGTGGAACGCAACCGCGGACCGTTTGTTTTGATTCACCGAATAAGATACGAGGCTCTCCAGTTGAAACATCTGGGTCGCGTAGGTATTCTTTATACCCTTTTGTCACGCCTTCTAGTTTTCCATGGACAATGCACTCTGGTGGTGCATTTCGGCTGCGCCGGGTTGCAGATTGGTTGGGTGTCAATTCTTACGAAGACATAGCGCTTACGGGTGGCTTGGCCGATAATCCGCATTGCCTATTGAATTTTGATGGGTGAGTTATTTTTAAAATTGTCGAAGTAGCTAATTGCAATCTAGGATTAAAGAGGAACTTGGTCAACTCACCTGTTCTACCACATCTGAAAGTACCTTGTATGCTAAGAGGAGCATTACGGTTTCGTATGCATATTGTTTACCCCCTCGATTCGTACTTAAGGCCGTCCAGACTGGGACATATCTTGATATCATCAAATAATAATTCACAACGAACTACAATATTCCCTCCATTAAGAGGTATCTTGTCTCTTCTGGACCTCCTCAAGTGGACCGAAATCTCTGGCACAACACTGACTTTCGTTCCAAGGTCTGTATTACTGGTTTTTTCTAAGTCACTAACCGTCATCAATATCTTCACCCATGCAGTGTCCCACCTGCTGTTATGACGGTTGCTGCCGGTAAACAAAGGTTTTTACGCCGGCTAGTTTACAGGTCATTACCAGAGGTAGTTGGTCAGGCTTTAAAACCCTCTCAGCGCGTCTTGAAGTTTGAAATGGAACTTGCTGGTCCTTCGTCAACCGCAGTGCGAGGTCCTAAAAGCGCTTGGCTCGATGATATACCATCCTCAGTTGGGCCCGGTTCGAGCGCAGACTCTGTCTTGCTTCAGGGTGATGTTTTCGACACAGGCAGCTTTCTCGAGACAATGGACTGCGATGAGGAGTCAGGCTGTCAAGTGGGTAGTGAAACATACATCAACCTGATGTTGCCAGACCGGTCGGTTCATCCTATCCATGACCAGCTGACCCCCTGATGCCTTTCCATCCAGGCCAATGGACCTACAGCTCTGCATTTTCGACTGGAATGATCTCACCTTGGTTCAACAGCCACAGGTCTTGCGAGAATACGCTGAGAAGTTCCGTTTTTTGTACGTCAACGCCTTGTCTTGGAAGTTTCATTACTCAGCGTTCTCAAAGCTTGACCAACAGTACCGGCTTGTCACAACCCGATCCGCCATCGACATTCACCTATGCAGGAAAAACGTATTACCTCCACGATAGCCTGAGTTTGAGACGAAGCTCCAGCCCAAGCTTACTTTCAACCGCCCGAGATGACCTCAACGCAGATGATTCAGTAAAAATATATAATGAGTGCATAAAGGACCTTCAAAGCGCGCAGAGATTGGAACTTTGCCAGGTCAGCTCTTCGTTCACCCATAGCACATAGACTAATCTACTTTCAGATGAAATGTAACTACCCTACTGACGGACCAAGCTGGAAGCGCTTCCTTACGGCATGTGATCAGCTTAGTGTAGTGTCTTTACATTCTCAAGGCAAAGATAAATCGCCACCGGTTTATCTGGAGAAATGATGTTTCACTCCTTGAGATCCAAATAAAATCCACCTTTGTGATACAGTAAGAAAACAGAAAAGGCTAGCAGGTCTGAAGGGTAAGAAAGAGAAACACTCGGATTCTGTTATCTATGCTGGTTGTCTAAAACCACCACCCTTCCCTTTCGCTTTTTCGCAACGTTTTTTGGCTCGTACCTACAACAGAAAATGAGGTTTTGACTAGGAACGGTCACTATGGGCGCGTACCTCTTTTTTCATCCTGCCATCTACCATCACGTAGCGACCTTTGACACCTTTTGGCCGCCCCTTAATACCTTTGTGAGCCCCCTTTGCAACTACTACCTTGACCTCTTTCTTCTTCTGACTCTTTGCAGCACCTCTCCGCATAAGCTTCTCAATTTGCTGAGCCTTTTCACGTTCGGATATATCTACTGTTGCGTTCACGCCTTCAGCATTCTTCAAAGCCTTTTCAAGGCGTCGGACAGCCCGCAGTTTTTTCCGGCCCTTGGCTTCTGCGATTTTCCTGATTGGGCGAGAATCTAGTGCACGCTGACGTGCCCGGAGAATAGCAACAGCCTCCTTCGTGATAGGGATGTTGGGTTTGTAGTGCTTTGCTTCATCGTCGAGAAACCAGGAAGGAAGATCATCCTGGGCGTTAAGCGAATAGCGATTAAATCCATCATTCAAGAGGTTTGTTTTAGTTTTCCTGCGATTGACCAACTGTTGTGCGAGAGTGACAGCCTCAGCGGTCGTCAGACCATATCCTACGGAGGGAATCAACCTTTGCCTGGACAAAAAGTTTCAAAACCGCACTCTCGATGTGAGCCTGTTTTGCTTGGTTTACATCTTCATCCTCGACGTTCCACATGCTGATATCATCATGGGATTCGTTGTGAACAATCTCAGAATCACTTTCCTGGAACTTGATCATCAGGAACGAAATAGGACCCAAAATAGTGATTACATTGTCCCGGTTAGTTTCCTGGCTGTTGTTCAAGTCCAAAACCGTTTCTACATCTTCATTATCTTCGTTGAGTCCTCCCATTCCCTTGAAAACGTCTTGGCTAAACCAGATCTGTGCAGCACGGGAGGGTGGTTGAATTTCGTCGCTTTTCTTGAGAAAAGAGCTGGAGCGTTTTCGTTTCTGACCAGAAGTTAGCCCGTCATAGTCGCTTTCATCGGTAGAAATGTCTCTGATTTCCTTTGCTGCAGTCACCTCCCAGCCACCGTCTTCGCTACTATCATCACTCTCAACGTCCTCGGTTTTCAATCCCTTCCATTCATTGAGGTGAACATTTGCCTTCCTCGCCTCTAGCGCCCGATGTTTGGCATTCCTCTCCTCCATCTTTTCCCGATAGGCATCATACATACTGTCGAGATCAGCTTCGAGGGCAGATACTCTTTTTCCCTTTTCTTCTTCAGAGTCAACAGCTTCCTTGTCGCTCACTTCGATTTCTTCGATCTCGTCTTCTTCCCCATCCGATGGCATCTCCTCGTCCTGGGCAAACATATTGATGTCGCACCCTTTGCGAAGTTCCTTCCGCGCATCAACAAGGTCAAAAATGTCATCCTGACCCGTGCTTAGTGACGTATCGTTCTGTTCCAAACCAATATCCACAGGAACTGTCATCTGCAACTGTAGTCGTTGGATCGTCCTCGTTTTGACTTCGTTTGCCCTTCTCCGAGCGCGTTTTGCTTTCGCTGCCGCCTCTAAATTCTGTCTCTCAAGCTGTTGCGAGGAATCAATCAAAGAAGCAACTGGGACGTGAATCTGACCTCTCCTTGTATCTGCTGTTCCTCATCGATCGTTTCGGATACTTCAACCGCCTCTGTAAATTCAGCAGTGGGCTTAGTCTTCACTTCCAATCCAAACTTCGAAGATAATAGTGAGCGAAAGTGAACCGGTGGTCCGAAAAGCGTTACCTCCTGTCGCACGACCGTCCGCCATTTTAACAAAGTCTTGAAATCACCCTTGCCCAATACCTTGAGATCTTCAAAATTGGCTTTAATGTCGGGAGTTGTGATGCCAAACTCCAACCACCTATATAACGACCAGATCAGCCACTTTGGGACGAGACAGGCGGGTCACGTACTGTTTTTCTTCGTCGGTTTCAAATGTGATTTTGTTTGCAAGACCAAGCACGTTAACGGGTTCGAGGCTGCGGACAAACTCACTTGCGGAGGTTTTAGTGAAGAGGGTATAGTCGCCATCATCGTACCCATCTCGCCTCCTACGTTTTTTCTCTGGCCGAAAAACATTAGCTATCGCGTTATTGGTTAATGGACCTTTGTCAGGACCGGAAAGCGAAGAGGCCAGATCCTTGAACACATGCTTGGGTTCAAGAAACTTTGGATCGATGTGTTTAGGGGCAAGGAAATCCCGGCACACGACGAAAATCTCGGCAGAGACATTTCTACAAACTGTCGATGGGCGGCTAGCACAAATGATAACCTAAAAGCTAACCTCGAAGAAGGTGGTTTGGTTGCCTCTACTTTTGCGAATAGCTGGCTGAATACCCAAATGAGATTGTTGTAATCTGCACTGCGGAAAACCTTGGTGACGAATGTTCCGCCTTTCACAAGGAACTCCACCGCTAACTTCAGGCTCATGAGGACGAGCTCAGACTGGCCATAAGCATCTTGAATCCATGCAGTACCGACGTTGGGTGCACCGTCGTGAAGCACGACATCTGCTTTCCAATCTTTGAGCTCACCCCGAATGAGATTTCGACAGTGGGTGGTAGTAATATCTGCAGCGAAGGTGACGACCCTTGGTATTGATTTAATTGGTACCAAATCGACACCTAAATAGCCAATAGTGGTTTAGTACGAGATACATTTAACAGGAGGAAACGGCCATACCGACGATCACGCTGTTGGTTGGCATGTACTTCCTTGCGACCTGAAGCCAACCGCCGGGGGCCGCGCAGAGGTCAATACAGCAACGTGCAGACTCGAGAAAAACATATTTCTTGTTGAGCTGAATGAGCTTGAAGGCCGACCGAGCACGATAACCCTGTTCCCTTGGGAGTATCGGTAGGGAGGTTTGCAATGCGGATAATCACACGCACTTGGCAAGTTTGTAATATTTGTCGAGACGACCTTTGCCAGTCTTCCTTTGGGCCTTGCCCATGGATGGCCAGAGGTGACTGGGTAATAAAAGTGATAGCGACAGTGCCGCCAGAGACAGTATTGATTACGCTTATTTGGCAAAGTGCTGGTTGAATTCTCTCGATGACTCCTGCTAACTCGTCGTCCTCGTTGCTAATACCCGCGCCAAGTACTTCTCCGTTCTTATGGAGGTCAGGTGTTGCCCTGGGTAAGTCACCATGTTTAAGTTACTGACATGTCTGCTCACGCCGTGGACGTGCGCTGGGATAATAGCTTTTGCTGGAATGCTTGCTGGGGTATTTGGCACACATGTACTCAAGCTTCGTGCGGGAATCTCTACTGATGATCTTCGCGCATGGGAGACAGCCCGGACCTATGCGGTGCGATTTGTGACTTGTTCATGGGGTCATTCGGCGACTGACGATGAAGGGCAAGATTGCCAATGGACTTGGATTGATGCTTGTGTCTATGCACAGCAAATTCTCCACGCATCATTTTTCTGGACCGGCCATACTGGCCGGCGGCGTGCTGTTCTCGGGGAGCATCATGGTCCTTGTTCTGACACGGTGCGGATATTGATCAGCTATCCGTTGAGTCACTGACGGTTGTAAAGGTTCAGGTTTCTTGGTCCGATAACTCCACTGGGTGGACTGATCATGATGGCTGGGTGAGCGAAGACTGCCCGTTTTACTACAAACGAGACTCATCACACGGCAGCTACGCAAGCTTGGCACTGTAATAACTTGTCCTTGTAACTTTGTAGGCCAATATCAATCACGTGACTGACGCGTTGTTGTGAGGAGCGTGCCAACTCCGCTTGAAATGGAGTGAAATAAGCTCAGCCTTTTCTCGACGCTCTCCTCATCCTCCTCCACGCTCATGACAGCTCCCCTCTCGTTCCCATCTACCTCTTCGTCCCGCCCGCTCAAGCGCCGTCTGTCTCCCTCCACCGATCTCACCTTTTTCACTCCCGCTGCCGACTCCTTCAATCCGAAACCTTATGCGCCTAATGGCGGTCCTTCATCACACGCCCAAGATTCCTCCAAGTTCCCTCCATCCCGAAATCATGCCGCGCTAGCCCATCACATTCCTCTCATGGATCCATCCCCGTCAGATCCCGGCGTCGTCTTCATTCACCCGCCGTTTATCGCATTCCCCAACGCCCACCTTTATCCTGAAGGCCTCTCTTATTCCTTAATGGCTGTCAATCCCGAGTGGTTTTTGGATCCTAATGATTTTATTTCCTCCGTTTCGACAAATTTTGATGCTATTCCTTATCCTCCTCAACTTGAGCCTCCCAGAGGTTGGTGTCCCGCCAAGAAAAAGGACCTGAAGGCATTGGGTCCGGATGGCTGGCCAGAAGGGGAAGAGCCACGACTACGTTGCACCTTCTGTAGGAGAACATATGCAGGCGTTAATGCGAAGAGTATGTGGCGACGTCATGTGTATGAAAAGCATAAGATTGCGATGTCAAATCGTCGCGATGCAAACGATCGTAATCGCAGTGCACGAGGATCAAACAGTGGGTTACCAGGTTATGTGATTCATCACACTTCCCCTTTGACACTTTGACAGGGGATCAGCACCGCAACACCGTTTCTGACAAGGAGAATTTATCGGGAGATCTACGTCGCGTTAATAAGCCTTCCACCGATCAACTCCATCATAATGTGAAGTTTAAACCGAGACCCTTTCTTGTCCCATCGGACAGCGCTGTCCAAAACAGAAACCAAGGCGACCAGGAGGACGCCATCACCACAGTACCTGCGCCATCGGCCCAGCATCTTGATTCTCCCCAATTAAATTCGTCAAATTGTAGTTCGTCAACTGAAGCCACTCCCGAAGATAGCGTTCCGGAGTCAATTCCCTTGGGTAATTCCATGTCTGACCAGATCATTTCATCCCCGCTTACTGCGCCAGTCACGCTTCCTATGTCCCCATACGATCCAACATTAACGCCTTCATTTCGCCATTCACCGCCGCGTCTACCTTCTGACCAACCGTGGCGATTTCCAAGCCCAAGTCACCCATTACATTCGAGAGCAAGAGAATTATGTCTTGGCGTGTTAGTCCGGGGAGGTATCAGCCCAGTCATTAAGACTTCTACGAACGCTTCAAGTTCTCCGAGCCTGGGGACTTCAAGCATCATCCATACTCCATCGAGTGTTACTGGGCGCGGTAAACTCTTCAATGATGCCTTTGGTAGTTCTCCTGTTATATTCAGGGCTTCTCCACGCCAGCTCTTCTCCGACGGTCTGTCTCCTTTTCCTGCTTTCAATGCGTTCGACCTTCGTAAGCGCATAAATGATTCGCCCCTCAGTGGTGGCTTTCGGCGACGCATGCATCGCAAACCCTCTACAATGAACCCCTCGCTTGACTTACATGCCGACTTGCTTTCTGATGCGTCACTATCGTCCGCAAGTACCATCGGAACCGAGAGTCCCGATCAGTCTTCGAATGAAGACCCGTTCGGTGGATTGTACAAACCCTTGCTACAGCCAAGAGCGCGTGAAGATGCAGATCAGAAAACTCCACCACCTTGCGGGTCCTCTTCTGAGGTTGAAAGCCCAGTGGTTAGGAATGCTCGTCGTTCTGTAGGCGCGCCGGAGCTGGAGGCTGGACTTGTGGGTCTGGGAATCGGTTTAATGGCGCCTTTTAGATTATCCACATGTCGGACTCAACCGAACCATGGCATTGAGGGTTCTTCCATGGAGAAGGACGAAGAGGAAGTGGAAAGAGTGTTAGCTGACGGTTCACCTGGGTCCCCTACGGAGATGTTGAGTAGCAAGCGTGTGCGCTCACCTCCCTTGAAGAGACGACGGACGAGTATTGAGTGAGGTCGTTGCTATCTATCGTGGCCCTTGCCTTTTTCCTTGTATATCACGCACGGCCATGGAAAGGGAAATTCTGGCTTTTGGATCTCGGTACTCGTTGCATATCCTACTTGTAAAGTGTTTTGGAACCATGTATTCGTTTTTTGTTTTTGTTTTTCGAAGTTTTCAGGTAGACAGTAGTCGTGCGAAAAAATGCGGCCGGGAGGGACGGCGTTCCTCGCGTGCTCATCAAGGATATCAGGCTAGCATCAAGTACAGCCTGTTTTGCGTCCTGCAGAACCTGAGCTGCATCGATTGCTGAGTTACTCTCATCGCAGGTGCGCCCATTCGGCCTCTACAAGGACCGCCTCACTTCTAGAATTGGCAGCCCCATCACTACTCTTGTACAATCAGTTCTCTTCCGGTGTCCGTCGAGCTAGACGCCAACGAACATAATGCAAGCCATCAAATGTATGTCACATTACTACTTGAACCCGTCTTTCCTTATGACATGACCCAAAGGTGTTGTGGTGGGCGATGGTGCCGTCGGAAAGGCATGTAGAGAACTTTGCTCCCTCTAAATAGTAACACTCATCGCTACTTGCAGACTTGCCTCCTCATATCTTATACCACGAACGCCTTTCCGGTGAGTCCTGGGCCTGCAGCTGTCAATCCAGAACTTCTGACAACAAGGTTTCAGGGAGAATACATACCAACAGGTGCTTTCGCTATTCATAATTTCGTCCAACCCTTCCTTACGCTTGAAAAGTCTTTGATAATTACTCTGCAAATGTAATGGTGGACGGCAAGACCATTTCTCTTGGGTTATGGGATACAGCCGGACAAGAGGATTATGATCGCCTCCGTCCACTCTCTTATCCCCAAACAGACGTCTTCTTGATTTGCTTCTCTCTAGTCAGCCCGCCAAGCTACGAGAACGTTAGGACTAAGGTAAGTTTCATGATATTTCGTGAATTGGTCAAACCCACCTCACCCACCCAGTGGTGGCCCGAGATTTCGCACCACGCACCATCTACATCTGTCGTTTTGGTGGGCACAAAGCTGGATTTGCGTGAGGATCCTGCTACCATTGAGAAATTGCGTGACCGGTTAGTACTTCGGAACAACTTACTAATCACAACACCGACAAAGCATCCCCCAGCCGTATGCAGCCCATTCAGTACAGTCAGGGTGTCTCCATGGCCCGGGACATAGGGGCCGTCAAATACCTGGAGTGTTCTGCTCTGACACAGAAGGGCTTGAAGACTGTATTTGATGAGGCCATCCGTGCCGTTCGTGAGTGGTTCTCACCATTATTGCGTACGTCTCTCATGATCTACCTACTAGTGAACCCTCCCCCGAAGAAAGAAAAGCGTAGCAAAGGATGTGTGATCGTATGATTGATGAGATGAGCTCGGAGGCTGGGGAGACTTTTCCGACGTCTCTCTATTTCACACCCATTTATGTCTTGCTCATTTTACGACCGGTATGCGATTCTTCTTTAGTTCTCTTCACCGGTCCCAGGAATATACGTTGTCTGGCCATATGGCTGACTATGGATCAACTGAGGGAAACGCAAAAAAATTTACCGTGGCATTGGCCGAGCTCCGCTCTCACTATGTACTTCATGACCAACTTTGAATATTGTTTCCTTGGTCGAATCCAGAGGTTACATGAGAATGAAAATTTATTAATGCGTGATGCTCTGAGGTGGTGCAAAGTATATATAAACTATGCAATAGCCGGACCTTCCCGAGATCAGTATTGGCAGTGTAGATAGCGACGCGTCGTGACTAGTGCCTCTAGGCTTTCCATCGAGTCTCAAGGCTACGCCCCTTAATCATGCCCAAGATCTCAGGCTCTAGTTCATCAATTGGAAGCTCAAGCAAAAATAATGGAGGCATACTGAAAAGAAATCAGGTAGCTTTTGTTGGAACCAGAGTTTTACTCCACTCTAAAATTATCGGAGGCTTGTCATCAATGCAGAAGACGCAAACTGGTAGGGTCCCCCGGCTTTCAGTTCCAAATTACATTGATTGACATGCTTGACTTGGGTACTCGAGAAATGGTACTTGATGTTGCTTTCAAGGCGTCAACGCTTTACTCAGTAAATTTTGTCATACAGTGATGCTAAACGGCCTTGCTCGACTTGTGTCCGTTCGCATGCCCACGCGCTTGATCATGCCCAGGATGGATCCAATCCTCCAGACCTGGAATGCACGTTTGACGAGGGTAAATGAATCCATTTAGACATGAGATAGTGCTTTATCCACCTTGTCAGCCCCCGACCTCAATATCCCCGTTACATCCAACGAGACCCCGAAGAATCGGTTTGAACGTTTAGAGAGCCGCATCCGTGCGTTAGGCCTCATTTTCCCTAAGAAATTCCCTTACGTCAGATACCAGGGGAACTAGAAGCCTTGTTGAAAGATAAGCAGGACCTAATCACGTCTTTATCTGAAGCTGGAGTCTCCGTGAACCATCCACAATCCTCTATATCCTCAAGTTTTACAAAATCATGCGCTCAGTCTTTAACGAGACCGGTCGTGGTCTCTCAGATCACTGACATCCTTGAGGATGCCTGTCACACCGAGCTGTTTGCCCGAAATGGCAGCTTCTCGATCACAGGAGCATTTGAAGTCCCTATGGGCGTCCCGATGGATTCAGGTTGGTGACCAAGCTATTCTATTTGTGCCAATATTTACATCGTTGTAGCTGTTTATTGGCCAAACTGGCCACCGAACCTCCCTCATCCTGTCCTTCTTCTACACATGTAAGTTACTTTCTGATATCCTTAATCTTGAAGTCTGGAAAGTGAAGTTACCAGTGTCAAGGCCTTCTTTGCCTTTCACCCGCATGCTACTCGACTTCTCAATATGTCCACTTTTCTGACCTCTCTCTTGTTACCACCTGACCACCCTGATTTCCCTTTGCCCCCTGTTCTTCACGCTATTTGTGCTGTTGGTTCACTCTATACTGTGGCAAACAGGCAGCAATTTGAAGCGAGTGCGACTGATTTTGCGGAGCAACAGATGGTATATGCGAAAAGTCAAATCGATAAATATCTAATGAGTGGACAAGAATTATTTCAATGTCTACAAGGTATGACCGTTCATTCGGTAATGAACCCCAATGCCAACATACCTTCAGCCACCATCGTTTTATCATGGTATTATTGGAGCCATGCAAGGTGAGGTAACTCCTGCCGTCGGAGATGATGTCCACACGAGAACTTGATATCTTATCATTTCCTAGGTGGATCGAGGTTTGGATTGTGTTCCCGAGTCAAGTTCTGAGATAATGATATGCACTTCAGCTCTTTGTTTCCGCAGGGCAATCGTTGCGCATTGCAGTCCCACTTGGTCTGAACTTGTGCCCACCATTCCATGCACTAAATACAACAGAGAAATCGATGGCAATAATACCGACTCCTCGTACCCTTGCAGAGGGCGAAATACGTCGCAATGCATTTTGGCTGGCCTACGCAATTGATCGGCAGTACGGCGCTGGAAATGGATGGGCTATGTCACTAGACGATAATGATATCGCTCAGCTTTTACCTCTCCCGAGAGCCAAGATAAACGCTGGGGTCAGTATTTCAGATATTTTCTGGACATCATGTTGAGGCATATTCAGATCCCAATTGATGCAGAACATCGCCAGTGGTCCCATCTTTGCGAATCGTACCTTGTTCATCCACCCGAAATCACGGATTCGTTCACAATTTACGTCAAAGTTATGTTAGTAATCTCTCGCATCAAAAATTTCAACCATAGGTTTCGAGTCCTGGAACATCTCGGAGACCCTGGGTCGAGAAGCACAAGGATGACCCGATGGGACAAACCTGACGTTCGTTCCACAGCCACTTTCAGCCAGCTGGATGACCTTGTTGTTTCGTTTCGGTCTTCTCTATCGCACGACTTCAAGGATCCGTTTCTGAACGATTGTTTAGACCCCCATCTATACACCACTCATCTGGCACTACACGCGTAGGTCATGGTCCGCATTTTGTCAAACATCCTGACCAAACCTCTTCGAGCTCTACCATTCTATTGCACGAGCCTCATTCAAAAACGGAGAACAGTACCTGCACTTCTGCCATGAGGATTTTACACGCTGCGCGTGGGATTTTAGATCTTGTACATGTGGTACTGTCCACGAACTATGACCTGGGGCTTTTAGACTTGTTTTGCCCTGTGAGACGGTTTTCTCTTTCCGTTGAACTGTACTCACTTGCCAAATGGCAGTTTTGTTGGTTCCTTGCAGGTCGAGTCTTCGGACGATTCTTAAAGGCGGCTCAAGATGCCAGCAGTGATCAGCAAATCGGCACACTTCAAGTCGAGCTTAAATTCATTCAGTTGGTATATTCGATGATACTATGCATCCAGGCTGATATGGATCTCTTCTCTAGGACTGCGCTGGGGAAGATGGGAGAGAGAATGCCATTGTCTGGTGAGTGTATATCAATTTGGTCTCTGCGCAATGCAGAAGAAATGTTCCCTCGATATAGCCCGGTACCAGAAGATGTTGGACACGTGCATTTTCCAAGTATGCGGGCCTGCTACTACCACCAATGCCCCTGTCAGTGGCATCTCAATCAGCACAGTTGAGGAAAATTTATCTATCTTTCGCGTTGCTCAGAGTCAAACATTAGCGTATGATTTTGATCCATTCGTGTGGGCTCTACAATGACAATGTGGGGGATCTTTGAGGGCGATATATGCTTGACAGTGAACAAGTGTAAGCCCCACTACTCTAGATCACGTGCAGTACGATATATATTTCGCCGCGCCTCGTCGAGATAGGTGTAGTTCGCTTTGTCTTCGCACCTCGTATAGATCGTGGTCCAGTTCTGTCCACCCGATCCTTCAGTGTTTCCCGCTGCTAGCCACGGTGGGCTTCCAACAGGCTGTGTATTCGTATATGACTACGACAATTGTTAGGTCGACCCCTCTTGGGCAAATTCAATGCGAGAAGTGCCGGGCCCTGGGCCTTAGGCCTTGCCAGTGAGCCATCATTCACAGGAAGATGATCGGCTATGTATAAAGGCAGCATGGAATAGCGACAAAAAATATTGATAAACGTGTAACGCGGGTCACACCAGGTCGAACTTTACGTGCTAAGTATTTCCGCTCCAATTGGCTTGGCGGATGCAATCACGTGACTCAGGGTTACCATATTTGGTCGTATTGTCGAGCATTCGTATAACTCTATGCCGCCATCAGACAATCCAGAAAAGCCGCGATTGGCTTTCCTAGGTCCACTCGGGACCTATTCCCATCAGGTCAGCGCTGAGGTCTCTTTTGATCACTCTATCATTCATGAGTTCATCGTGCGTAGGCAGCACGCGAGTGCTTTGGTGATTCCGTCGAATACCTTGCCCGGCCAACGATCGCAGGTGAGTTAGCGACACGATAATCGATAGCAGGGCCAATGTCCATCAGATGTTCAGCAAACACTGTCAGCTGCCGTGCCATTTGGAATACTTCCTCAAGAGAATAGCATAAGTGGTTCTGTGGTTGAAACTTATGACATCTTGCGTATCCCTGCGGTGGGTCAAGAGACCTTCATGAGAGGGGTCACTATCTTTGCGGTCAAACATTCTTTGGTTGCCCGTCGCGGGGTGAAATTAGAGAAGATCGAGAAAATATTGAGTCATGAGCAAGTACGTTCTTGTGACGAATTCATTTGTGATACAGGCCTCCATTTCATAATGGCTCAGGCATTAGGACAGTGCCGTGGATGGTTAGCTGAGCATTTGCCCCGGGCATCTTTAGTTTACACAGATTCTACTGCAAACGCAGCGAAAAGACTACTTTCAGCTGAAAATGGTCTGGACACAATGAAATGCGGGGCAATATGTTCATCAGTTGTTGTTACTATGTATGACGGGTTAGAAGTCCTGGAGGAGAGCATCCAGGATAGAGCAGGTCTGTGGCTATGCTCGATATCAGAGGCGCAACCGACCTCGTCCACAGAAAATTATACTCGTTTTTATGTCCTCGCGCATGGTCTGGACGTATCTCTTCCGCAATATTCTCTACCATCTCAGAGCATGGCTTTGTTACGACTCCAGGCGCCATTCGGTGATCCACTGAGGCCAGCACTGAATATTCCTAGAGTACTCAGCACCCTCGATCTTATGGTGAAGCGGATTGACAGGCGGCCATCGGTCCAAGGCAGACCGTTTGATGATATCTACTTTCTCGAGGTTGGTGCTATTCTGGAGCAAAAGAACCCCGAATTGTCGTGGCCAGAGCAGTTGCAGTGTGCAGTGGAAAGGGTAGAATGTATGGGTGTGGAGATTTCAGTGTTAGGGTACTGGTAGTGGCATCCTATCGACATGTCAGAAGGCGGGCAACTTTTCGTTAGTCTGGAAGCAGAACTAAACTATGTCCATCAAATTGTGGCTTGTGTGATAAACTCTTGTGCATGTGCCTTACTCCAGACTGATCTGGAAGATTAAGCATGTTTAGACTCAAGCAAATCCGTTTGATGAGACATTCGCGTCTGGGCACAAAAAGACGCTGGGGAAAAGTTTTAGGCGACTGAGTTTTCCTGTCAGAATCACAAGTAACATTGGCAGTTGATTAGACCGACCAAATGAGGCGAGCCATCGTCCGGGATACAATTTATCATCAATAGTGTCAGACCCTGTCGCACGAGGACAGGAAGAGTTTACCGGATGCCGCCGAATCCAAAAGCGACCCGAGGAAACTTACTGTATTGATGCCTGATTTTATGTTTTGTTCCTGCTCGACAAAACGCTGAAAAGGAGACGACGGTCAGAATGTCGAACTCAGTGGGGAATACATGGTCGGATAGACGGTCTGACGGAGAACGAACTGTGTCTGCACTAGCCATTCAATCTTAGCGCAGAGGCTTAGAAGTTTTTCAACATCACCTGCATATGAAATGCGAGCTCACTGCTCTAATTTAACGAGACTTCAAGGCCGGACTGTGCAGTCTGGGCACCGGGATCTCAGCCTGAGGACATCAAGTACGCGAAACGGAAGATGGCACTTGAATTGGTTCATCCGCGATATCATAGCTACGATATTGCCCCTGTCGACTATGTCGAGTCTCTGCAAATAAGTCGCTGATCGGCACTACAGTATGTAGTATATCAGTTATTAGCCTGACCAAGTATCACTTGAACTTGCTTGGTTGCCTTTTTGGGGGTGTCGGCTGAGTCAGCTTTATAAGCGCTAGGCCATGGTCGCTCGCAGGTCATGCAATGTCTGGTCCGCTTGCTGCACCCTCTGCGCTGAGGGACATCGTCCACCCCCAATTTCACCAAAACAACTTTCCGGAGGAACTCTACATAAAGACAGACCTTGGTCTAAAGCTCGACAAAGGTCAGTTCTCCATTCATCCCTCGTGCTCACAACCCTGCCAACACATGCCAGATGACCAGATCTGTCGTCTCTCTCTGACACCCACTGGCTGCCCTCTTGGCCCGTTGCATTGTCCCTTAAGACACACGACACCGTCTTCCCAAAACTTTCAACCTCCCAAGCAACTACCTACCCATCCCCGAGACAGGGAGCGTTTGGCCACAGTCTGCAAGCACTGGCTCCGCGGCTTATGCAAGAAAGGCGATGCTTGCGAGTTTCTCCACGAATACAATCTCCGGCGTATGCCAGAGTGCTGGTGGTTTGCAAAATACGGCTACTGTTCAGCTGGAGACGAGTGCCTTTATGCTCACCCTAAAGAACGTCGCGTGGAGTGTCCAGACTACATGCGTGGTTTTTGTAAACTTGGTGAGCTAATTTCCTTTGTATCATCGATCAAAATTCCCTTATAGGACAGGCCCTCTATGTCCCCGAAAGCATGTTCGACGTGTAGCCTGCCAGCTATACCTGACTGGCCTTTGCCCATTAGGACCAGAGTGTCCCCGTGGACAGTACGTGACCAGTCGCCCTTCACTCGCATTCATAACGGTTGCCTCTAGCCCTAAGCCTGGCTTACCTTCAGCAAGAGCGTACGACCCGCCCTCGCCCCCCTCGAATCGCGACCTTGGTCCTCCTCCTCCTGGCTATGGCCGATATGCCGACTACGATCGAGCAACTTTGGGTGGATCTTCTACTAGTCAAGGAAATGCAGCACTCAGCTCGAGTGGGCCCCGTCGAAATTTAGATGATGTACTCTGCTTCAAGGTTAGCTTTCGATGTCCGTGTTCTACTTTTCTGATCATTTCCACAGTGTGGGGAAAAGGGACATTATGCCAATCACTGCCGCAATCGGAATGTTCCTGGTAATCGTGGCGGGCTGGATCGTTCCAGGAGGTATGGAAACACA
This sequence comes from Guyanaporus albipodus, assembly GCA_038088995.1. Taxonomy (NCBI): domain Eukaryota; kingdom Fungi; phylum Basidiomycota; class Agaricomycetes; order Boletales; family Boletaceae; genus Guyanaporus; species Guyanaporus albipodus. Next base: position 86,932 of record JBBPKA010000100.1, on the reverse strand, counting down.
GACGATTGATCGCGCTTGAAAGAGCACTAGGAGTAGCACTCAGTACTAGTACCTAGCTCCCACGCCTGTAGATAAGGTCCTATGACTTTGTATTAATCTCTGATCACTCCGTCGACATCAAAAGTATGGGATGGCAAAAGATATTCAGTCTTCCGAAGCTACCCAAAGGCTGTCATCTCGTTACGGACGATGTCCTGGTTCAGATAACAGAGGGCATTAAAGACGTCAAGGTACAGCGCAACTTAGCTATATATTGTTGCGATGAGTGGCAATCATCACACCCCGGTTTTCTTTCTAGGTCGGGATGTTATTTCTCTTCATGTGGGTGAGGATTTCGCGAAGACCCCCACCGGCTAGTAAACTGCACCCACTCCAGCCAACACACATCTGCAGCATTGTCCATCAATGAAAATTTTGATCCAGGCAGGCCGCCACATGATTGGTTCGTATTTGTAGATCTGATACTTGAATGTAGATGTCCGCAGAGGTGATTTTCGACTCATCTGGTCAAATTTTTGACATGATGCATGCTATGAGCACTCTAGACATGGATATGGCGCTGGACACCATCGTTCCGGAGACGTTGAAGTGGAGGCATACTGACGAAGGTCCGGAGTATGTTGCACTATATCCTGTGCATGCCTACGCCATTCTAACTGTGATGCCGCCTGCAGTGATTCGTAAGTCAAAGAAACTTAATTCTGAGCTCGTAAGTGTTACTAAGAGAGAGGTATGTAGCGTTTCGCATACCAAAGCGAGCCTTGTCGGTTCCACAATATCAGTACCCATCACCAACGGTTCTTTGAACCTTGGGACGTGGCAAGGCGCGTCTGAGTGGTCCATGTTTTGATGGGCCCAAAGCATACTGAGGTCGGGTATAGGTATATACCTGACTGAGTTCAGGCACACCCCACATACGAGATGTGTTGTGGCCACTGTTCTGTGAGAATCCCAACATGCGACCGGTGTGACTATTATTGACAGGCATAGCTCATAATTGTTCGGTCAATTATGTGTTTCGCGATTCATTTGTTGGCTGTGGATGAACATGTTGAGGCTCTGGGTCCAAGTGTGCATGACGCCGAGCCGTTCGTTTAAAGTCGTGGAGAGGTGTTGGTAGCTGCCCGTTGTCTCAAGAGTCAAACAAGATAGATTCCCGTTGTACCAACGTAGCATCATGAACATGAAAAGGTTGGGCAAACAATGTGCCATCTTATCCACTGGCAGCGCTGGTACGTACAGAGGCCCTGATTTGGGACTCCACTTTCGAGGTCCGTGAGATACATGTTCATGTAAGCCCATCATGATGCCTGTGCGGTAAGCGTTCGACGGCAACCCATTAGGTTGACTCCGACGGTCCGTCCCTTGCACTTACGCTCATCCAGCAGGATTGCACAAGCCAGTGAACTAAAGTCCGTCATTTGAGGTTTGGTCCGTGTACCCTCACCCCAAGGGCCACCAGCAGCACTCCGCTTGGTTGCCAACTGACAACGACCGGTCAGGGGAAACTACAGGCACCAGACAGACACGGAAGACATGCCAAAAGTCACCTCGAGTGCTATCGCAGGTCGTCCCGCTCTCCGCAGAAATCAGGTCTGCGCTATCATCTCGCGCTCATAAGCATCTTTACCAAAGAGACCATGATCCCCAGGCCTGTCGCTCATGTCGCAAGCGAAAGCTTGTGAGTATGTCTCGCTCGTTTAGATCACACCGAGTGCTGAGCATCTGACAACAGAAATGTGATGCCTCTCGCCCTCATTGTGGCACCTGTGTCAAGTCGGTGGTACTCTCCTTCACGGAAAGCGTATCCTTCATCTTTTTCTAGACAATGGCAGTCATTAATCAGTGTCCCTGCGCCTCCCGGATATGCGTAAGCGCACTGGCCAGCGGACGCATGCTTAGCACTCAGACGTATCTAGACATCCAGCAGAACCTCAATGCGTTTATGACCCAGTCGATGGGTTGGCACTTGCTCCGGACACAGATCCAATTGAAAAAATACGGATGCTTGAGGAGGAAGTCTGTACGCCCATATTTTTGTTTTTCCGTAGAGCTGACCATGAAAGACCTCACACGAATCCAGCAAAACTCAAGATCCAGCTGCAAGAGCAAAGCACTGTCGTATCGCCCTCCCTTCATAACCAAGTTCATCATAGGCCGGGTTCAACTTCATCCTCTTCCGCCTGCAGTAGTAAACCTCTGCTTCACAATATTAGAAGTGTTTCTGCGTTGGCACTTCGACAAGATAGCTCCAGTCCGGAACCACAGAGCGTGACAAATCGAAGTTCTGCTGAGGCTGTCCTGGAGCTCATGTACTCGGGATGGAACCCTGATCTTCCGGAGCCTCACATACTTAGTCACTAGTCCGTGGCAGTCCTCTCGCCTTCCTGGTGGTACTAACCCTAATCATAGCATAGAGGTATTCTTTAAATGTGATCCTTGCGGTCCACGAATTCTCCATCGCCCTTCTTTTTTATCCGCAATGCGCCTTCATCCCCGAGACCCTGCATTTCCACATTCCGCCATCCTCCATGCCATTGTGAAGTTTTTCTTTTCTTGCGCCATTTCATTTTACTAACCAATGCTTAGTGTGCGTCAGCCTCTCGCTGGTCATCGCGCAATGTAGCGGTGCTTCCTGATGGAACTCGCAGGGATGAATTCGCTGAATACCACGCAACCAAAACTCGGCAATATATCGACAAAACAATGGCTACGGGAGAAGACATATTTCACGTTGTTCAGGCTTGCATCCTCCTTTCCTGGTATTTCTATCAGGAGGGCCGATGGGTTGAAATTTGGATTTTTGCTGGTTTCCAAACTCGTGTTGCAGTACCGTTGCGTCTGAATTACCCGGGAACGTTCTCCACACAGAGTAGTGGCGCTCCAGGAGGGTATTTACCACCTCCAAGAGACTTCCGTGACCTCGAAACACGTCGGCGTACTTGGTGGATGTCGGTAGTTTTCGACAGGATTGTCTCCGTCGGTGGCTGGATCCATGCCATCGATGAGCGAGATGTCGGTACTGAGCTTCCTTTGAGGGGCGAGGACTTTCATAGCGAAGTACTGACCACTTGATCTGGAGCAACTCCCTTGCTGATTCAGAGATTAGCAACTCATTCCAAGCAATCCCCAAGATATGTGCTCGGAAGACATATTCACAACACACCTGCCCAGATATACTGATTCATATGTACTCCTTATCAAGGCGGTCATGATGTTTGGTCGTGTCACCGATTTCAACGTGCGGGGTAATCTACACGCCCCGACGGCACCAAGCAAGCACCAAGACCCTTTTGCATTGTCGAGATTCGACGAATTGGACAACCTTGTCCATCACGATTTCCTCGAGAACCTCCCTCACATGTACAGATGTAACATTGGCGTCACGGATGTTTCAGGGAGCGCACAATGTGTTGACACTGATTTGTATATGGTTCATATAATACCCCACGCGTAAGCTTCGATGCCGCTATCCGCTCAACTGCAGTCAAATGATATCAACAGGGCCACGATAACCCTCCACAATCCTTACATGGATCTTCATGATTTACAACGCACCTCAACTAACCGGTGTATCAAAGCTGCACAAGCAATTCTGTCGGCTTATTTTATGCTTTCGGCAACTTCTCTCGACCTCACTCGGTTGCACCCATTCGCCACTGTATGATTTATCCTTTTGCCGAACTTCAGTACCTGATGTCCCCAGATTTGCTGGTATCTTGCCGCAGTTGTACAAGTTCAGGTTTGTAGGCATTTTATAGAGACTGGTGATCATGCCAGAGAGGCTCAGGTTTGGGGGGAAATTAATGTGCTCCGGTGTGTTGGTCTGTGATTACAGTATTTGCGCTGCCTGACACACGACAGTGAGGCCATGCTGAATTACGGGATGAGATCTCCCATTGGAAGTAAGCCCTTGTTTAATACTTGGCCGTCCTCTCACGAAACTTGCGCAGTCCGGCAAGAAAAACTGCTTCAGGGCCTCATGAAAGAGATTGTCGGGCTCACCACTCAGGCGAAACCCCTAGAAGTTGGACTACCCCTTTATCCATTCTCTCACACTACTTTATTTACTCCGCCAGCTGTTCCACCCGACGATACACCTATGGCTCCCCTCCCTAATGCAAGTTCGTTGATCCAACCTTGCGATAGCGCATTGGAGATGTACTCGGAATCAGCCACGTTTTTGACCATCCCTTCGCCATTGTACCGTATCACATCATCCATCCCAAACGAAATGTACACTGGAGCAGGACAGAATAGTACACCTTGGAGCTACTCGGGATAACTCACTGCGTCATCTCTTGAATTCATTCATCTATATTATACCACATGTAGCGGAGGCAGAATGGAATGCTCTTCATCCTTGTTTACCATTGCGGACAATTTGCCGCAAATAATGTGTCAGTGATGATTGGTCTGATCATTTCAGGATTGGCCCTTTCGTCTCTCGGCCTCCAGTAAAGCGTCGAACTTAGCTTGTGCGGTTGCGCGCTCGTCCGCTTGGGTGATGGGCGAAATGGCGTCAGGTGGACCACTGGGATGAACAAGCTTGCTGCGCTCGTGGCGCTGCCGGATAGCGTCCCAGGACGAGTGGCCAGCATTGCGTGAATTAGCAACTCTAATCTCGTCCCATCTAGTCTTGGGCAGAGACTGATCTGACCTATATACTTCTTCATTTGCCAAGAAGTTGGCATCTTCTAACCTACAATTAAGAAAAAGATAAACTCACCGGTGGTGTCATGCTCTTTGACCCATTCCACCTCCCCAGGAGCCCTGCTCATATCCTCCGAATGGCCTGCATGGTCAAGGTTAGGTTTGATCTCCGGCCTCTTTGTGAGCATCTGTTCGAATGCGAAGCCTATCTGCCCACTCCCTCCGAGTCTTTCATCGACGTGGTTTAGTGCCAAAATGAAGCCCTGGGGGTTTTCAAGAGAGTTGGCAAACCGATAATGAAGTTCAAGTCGTCTGAAAGTGCCATATGTCGATCCTGCAAGGAAGGCTACAACGGAGGCCAGACGAAGCCTCCATGCATTCCACTTTGGTCGGGTGAAGTGAGAACCATAACTATAGACCGCGGCTGACATTCCCACACCATACACCAGCTGTGTGAATGAATCATCAGTGTGAACGTGGACAGCCAGTAATGATATACTTACATGCCAGTCCATGCGGGGACCCGGCAAGAACCCAGTTGCCAACTCATAATCATGTGGGGTCAAAATATGTTCGTCCAGTTCAGGCCCTAGAAGCTCCGCAGTTCGTTGTCGAGTGGTAAAGGTTCTGTGAAGCCATGTGAGGGTGTTCAAGTAGGAAGACATCGGACGCAATAGTAAATTAGCGCCCTTCAACCGGAATACGAGTTATACAACACGTCTTGAACTACTTTACTCACATCAATTCCGTGTACCTCTATGAGCACAGCGCACACAACGATGACCACAGGGTGCCTTGACGAACCCGACGAGGCAATTTCGGTGATACCACCGGTGCCACCCCCGAAAGACAACGCAAGGGACAGGAATACCGACACTATGTTGCCAATCGCGTCGTCATTAGGTATCCGCACAAATGTTCTTTGATTTGCGATCATCATTGGACTGTGTCCTAGGCCCCGACGTTCCTTTGTCTCCTTTGTCGCCACCCATCCTTCCCTCCACAGCAGAGAGAGCTAGGAAATATAGCCCGCTGATCGATCTCATAGAGAGCGAAAAAGCATACGTTGAAATTCTTACTGGCATAATTCGAGTGCGTCCTAACCCCACTCTGTCCGGCGACTTTTGCCTTATTCTTCGTATCGTAGAATGTGGCTGCTGCTTGGTCGCGATCAAACCTTCCCCCACCGCAACTCGACCTCATGTTTCGTGGTGTGGAAGGGGTATATAAGACCAACCGCACGCTCCTGATGGTGAGACTTCCGTTCTAACTTGTTCCATGCTTTTATTTTTACTTTCTGGTAGAGGCTCAAGGAAATTGGCGAAAATCCGACCTCTCCCAAAACTCTTGGTGATCTGTTGATGCGTTGGGTAGGCATATACTTCGATCCGGAAAACTCCTCCTCATACCGCGATAGATTGACGAATTGGAGCAACCATACACGACATATGCCGATAGATATTGTACTGGCTTCGATGACTGGGACCCCGTCAAGTCGAACTCGAAGCTATCTTCTGTTTTACAAGCCTTCTCATCATCCAACCCTCCATCGTCTGCGCTGTTTCCGACCGTACGCTTGTTAGATCCCTCTCTTTGGACTCTTGATGCACTTTTTTTATTACCAAAAGGACGCTTACAGTATTACAGGAAGCTGTACAGCAGATTGCTCAAGAGTATGACTCCCGGAAGAAGTGATCACCGGCTCCTAACTGGAGCACTGGCCAAGCTGGATAGCCTTTTAGTAACTATCGACGAGAATGCCGCTATTGTCGTTGGCACCCCCCAATCACCACAAATGTCCCCCATTCCTCACGTAAACACTGGAGCAGATTCGAATCCTGTGATACCTATGATGTCGTCTTTGAACGAACCAATGGACAGTGACACCGTACTCGCCGGGTACTTTAGCTCGGGTTCCGCAAGCGTCGCGCCATCCGCACGAGGTAGTTTCTCTTCTAGAGGGTGAGTTTGGGTCCCGTTAATGACTAGACTTCTCATATATACTCTCAGTGAACGCCTTTCACAAGAAACAATATTAACTTCGAACAGTGCGGAATCCCATCAAACCCTAACCCTGTCCGTCCTAGATCTTGAGAAGCGTATATCTACTGAAAAAACACTCGACATATTTACGCTGCAACCCAAGGTTCGTGGCGCAGCATTGCATACATCACATATCGTCAACCTAGCATATCTACAGCACATTCGACTGCAAATAACACCTCCGACCCTTCCATATGCTCGCGAACTACGTTTATCAGTAAATGTGCTTGTGCGTTTTAATTCCAAGGCGACAGGAGTAGAGGTCATCCATCGTCAAGGACGTATTTATATTCTGTCTGATCTGTTCCTTCTGTGCGAAGAAATGGACCGAGGAGAGTGTGTTACCAGAGGGGAAGACACGCGAGATATGCATCTTTGTTATCCTCCGCTTTCTGGAAAAGTTCTTAGCGTATTTGAGGTACCTGGGCGAGGTTGGTTAAGTTGCTTTTCCGAGTAAATGTGCCTAATTGCGTTCATAGAGGATACCTTGCAGGTCTCTGTTATGCATAAAGAGACACTGGTTCTGCAAACCGATTCCAGACTAAAACGAGACCGAATTCTTAGTGAATTCCAGGAGTGCATATTGTTTGCAAAGACGAGTAGGAGTGACTACGCACTTTGGGGATCAACTGTTCTCACCTGTTGACCTAGTCTCAAGGGCTACTCAAGGGCCTACGCCTCCCACTAGTAACCTTCCTCAATCACTGACCACGCACTCTAGAACCTCTGACGGGTCTTCGAGGGAAAGACCCGAAAGGGCTCTCAATCCTCGGTTGCTCTCGCAATCACAGCCAATCATCTTTCGGTCCAAGCAAAGTTTACCCTCGACTTCTCTCCCTCAAACTGTTTCCGAGCAATCGAACGCAATCCCGCAGATGATTCGAGATCCTAGATGTGATGTAAGTAGCAGCCCACCAAACAACTCTAACTCGGCGGGAAATGCACAGCAGGCACCCATGTCGTCGCACAACACCAGCCCAATCTACCCGCCACGTGGATCTTCAATGGGATACGACACAAATAGACCACCCTCATTTGTTCAAATAGTTCCTCCTGTGCGGAGTGCAAGTATTCAATCGCGCTCACCGGCTACGTCGGATTCCGAAGGAGTGTATTTGTCGCCAATTGTACAGAGCCAAGTTCCGCAACAGTCGGTTCTCAGACATCATTCTTCAATGCAGTCGCTTGGTCAGCAACCATTACAAGGACATTCTTTCTCGCAGTATGTTCCACACAGACAGAACCCCCAGAAGCCTGTCGCTATTCTTTATCCCAAGTTAGAAACACCTACCGCCAATGGAAACTCGTTCCCTGCACATCCACCAAGTACTCCAATAACGCCTCGGCCTGTTGAACAATCATCTCGCAGGTTTCAGAAATCTCTGTCGTCACGGTCACTTCATGCACAATACCAGTCTAGCCAAACCTCACTTACACCTGTACCCTCATTACCAGATGGTTTACCCATGTCACATGGTTCACGCAAAGACTCAGTGGAGCCCTTGAATTCACCGATATCAAGAACCCTCCTCCCGTCTATGCAAATAGGGTCGAGAGCTGATTCAATTTCGGAACCCTCAATCTTAGATCCAAGTCCTCCCACGTCTCCTGCTGATGAATGCCAGCCGTTCAGACCCGTACGGTCTGTGATCATGGCACAGATGAAGTGCAAGGTGTTCCATCAGCAACAACACGCACAATGGAAGTCGTTGGGCTCGGCGAACTTGACTCTTTATCGACAGGAGCCCACGAATGTCAAGCAACTTGTCGTGGAGACCGGTGGCAAAGAAAAGTCGGTTCTTATCTCAACGATTGTCTTAACAGATGGTGTCGAGAGAGTGGGTAAGACTGGTGTGGCAATTGAGTTGAGTGATGCAGGGGGTGCGCGGACAGGCATCGTTTACATGATCCAGCTGCGGAATGAAGAATCTGCGAGCGGGTTTTTCAGAACTTTACTGGCAGGTTCGGACCGAGCGGCGTAAATGGGATGCACTGACACATTCGATTTGCTCATGTTTCATTGGCGTTACTCTTTACCTTTTGTACCCTCGATGGCAGCGCATAGATTCTGGCATCATTGTAGTATGGCAGGTAATGTCACGAGCTGAGCGCAGAGTGAAAAGTGATCACTACCACATATTCCGATCTGAGGCAAGCCCCGCTCTACATCTTGGGTGCGATGGGGCTGGCGATAACCCGCCACGCGCGTTCTACTTCCAGGGGCATCCAGGACGAAAATATAATCTAATACTCCGTGAGCTGCTGCAGACTCGGCTGGTCTTCATTGGGCAATTACCTAGTGTCGTCTTCCAGTAATATGTAAAACTAGTCCACATTGGCTCGCAAGCGCCAACTTTGTCTGCCGGTAGACACTTCCCGGAACCATATGTCGCCATATTGTTTCCCTCGCTGATCGATGTCCTTTGTCCTTCATCATAGGCACTTCGCAGGTAGTAGTGCCCTACTAGGTCAGATAACTCAGTGTTCGACAACAATCCATCGGAGGGAATGGGATTCCTCGAGTTTTGAATGGCCCTGTCAGGATCAAACTCTTCCTCGTTGCTACCCTCACCAGTTTCCTTTGTGACAGATATGAGAACGGTTGGATCTATCGAAACGTGCACCACTCGTGAAACCCGGAGGTGTTCTTGCTGCTCGATTGATAGTGGTTCACCAACTAATAAGAGGTACGCGGGGTCATCGGGAGGAAAATTAAAGTCTGTTAGGTGCGTGGAATAAAGCGGAAGCGCCAAAAAAAAAGCTCTCGAGGGTTCTTACCTCCGGCTAAGACAGAGGGCCAACCACTAACACGGGGCTGGCAGAGCTCCCGGAATGCGATGACTTCACGAACCAAAAGACCTGCTTGCCTATGGCCAAATGAAGGACGAGATCAAGTAAGACGAGGGTTCAATTCACCTCGCTCTCTCGTAGGTATACCTAACGAAGACTCAGTGGTGTTATTCAAGGTGGAAGTTGTGCACGAACGCGGGATGCCAGAATAGATGGGTGGTTGCGATAATGTAACCCTGAACTTGTGCGTCCGGATCTAATTTTTGAAGTGCCACGATGTTTGCGATGTTTTTGGTCTGGCGACTCGATCCGATGCGCGCCTGCGTACTTAATTCGGGATTACTTCTCACTTCCAGTTTATCATACTCTATGGTAGTTTCATGGATGCTTCGAAACATTGTGTTCTTGTAAGCAATGAGACACCCATGAGATTTTCCTGCACCACTCGCGTAAGAGTAAGCATATCCAGCGAGATCGAGTGTCGGAAGAAGCTTGTCCAGCCCGTCGACTTCCTGGGATTCATTACACAAGGTGCCGGATGCTATTAGACCTGACGAACCTGCATGCACAGTATATCGGCATCATGAGAGAGTATCTCAGCACGAAGCATTGGTATCCTTTCACTCGCTTTACGAGCTTTACCACTAGTCGGGAAGAGGTCTGACCCTGCGATCCATTGAGCCATGCCAGTGAACGGAGAGAGACGGATACATCGATCGGACGTACGAATGAGAGACTGGGCAAGTAACTACGAGGGTGTGTATTGAACAAATTGCTGTCAAAATAGATGGATAGGGATGCAAGTACGGACATTCCATGTCATGACGGTGACGGTGTTGGTGTGATGCCGATCCTGCTCAGGTTGGATGGATATCCATGGTCTTGCAAGGAAGAGATGCGGTCTTGTTTCTTGATCTTGTTTCGAGCTCACTTTCTTTTCGCGACGTTGAAGGCGTTTTTCTTCTGCCCGGGCGATTTGTTCTGGGGTTGGCTCATAGACCATCTTGAAGATGAGATAATCGGAGGGTGGGAATCAAACGTTGCAACGTGTCGTGCGCATGCTCAGCTTGCTCTGTTCCACAGTGCGCCTCTCGACGACCGCCGTTCGTCGTGCAAGCAGCGTCAGCCCTTTCCATTTCACTCGCAGTGCCAGTTATCATCCTTGGCCAAGTTTTCTGCCTGCTCGCTCGAGGTCAAAGTTTGCTTCCATGGCTCCATTCCAGGACCGCCTAGTCGTCTCAGACGACCCTTTCACGTCTTTTGGTAATTTCGACCTTGTCCAGCATTTCCAGTTGGACTATACGGATGTCGTCGTCTCAAAGTGGCGGAGCCGCGTCAGCGGCTTGACTCTCGTTCATCTAGATTATGAGGGTGCGTACTTTCGTCTCTCCCGTTCCGCTTTTCTGATCAACTCCTCAGCTCCACTCATCAATGGATACTTTGTCGTTGCAACTGAAAGTTAGTTTCATCTTACCGTAGTTGTTCCCATTTCTTATTTTCTCAGTCTTCAATGACAGTGGCTGCCCCCACACCTTAGAGCAGTGAGTTCATTGATACTCTTAGCGTATTCTAGTTTCCGAAGCAGAACATGCTAGCTTGGTCTTTATGGGTTCGGAAAAGTACTCGTTTAAGGGTATCATAGACCGTCTCGCTAACCGTGGCTTCTCTGAGGGCACAAATGCTTGGACGGACAACGACCATACAGGCGAGCCACGCCATAATCCTATCAGACCTTTCCTCATCTTTGTGCATGTGCAGCCTATACCGCTTCGACCGCTGGAGAACAGGGATTCCTGCAGCTCTTACCGATATACCTGGATCATATACTGTATCCGACAATGTCTAAGGCTGCTTTTATGACAGAGGTACTGCCAATTTAGTCAATTTGGTTCGTGTCACTGAATTCATAGGTTCATCACATCAACGCGAAAGGCGAAGATGCTGGTGTAGTTTATAGTGAAATGCAAGGGCGCGAGAATACCTCCGGCGACCTAATGGCCCTCCGGTCGGTGGTGGTTCTTCGATGGTCCACTCCGCATTCACATTTCTTTTAGGTCCCAGCGTATCTTATACCCTCCGGGCAACGCTTACCGCAGCGAAACTGGTGGCCTGATGGAAGCCCTACGTGTACTCACGGTGGAACAAAGTAAAATTACGCTTGCCTATTTACATCGGACTTATGCCCAATCTGCAGTTCGGCAGTATCACAACACTTATTATGTCCCTCATAATTTGTCGCTGATAGTCGCCGGAAAACTTTCAAGTGGAACTAGATCTCTTCTCTCTGTTCTCCAAGAAAAGGTTGAACCCAGCATCATCGTACATGGTCAAAATCAAGGGCCGCGCCCGATAGGTTGGAAACGGCCATTTATGGAGACGGCCAGTGCCAACCGTGAGCCCATCAAAGAAATCATCAAAGACGTCGTGGAGTTTCCTGAGAAGGACGAGAGTCAGGGTGAATTACTCATTACATATAATGGCCCGCCCCCGACAGCGTTTTTAGAACGAAAGGTTTACTTGCCATTACAAGGGTGTGTGGATTACTCACACCACTCTTTTAGGCCTTGGATATCCTATCTACCTACTTTACATCGTCCCCCGTGGCTCCTCTGAACAAGGAATATGTTGAAATAGAATCCCCACTTTGGTAGGATTCTGTTTTTGCACCATGTTATCATACTCATACTTTTGAAGCTCGTACATCTATTTCAGCCAAGATGCTCGCGTCACAATGGTAGACTTACCGGTCTACGTTGGTTCCGTACCCGCCGAATACTTAGATACCTTTGATGTGAAGCTTTCTGCGAGCTTTCACCGCATTGCCACGGAAGGAATTGACATGACCCGCATGTCGATGACCATTGATCGGGATGAACGTCAAGTGAGAATCGATCTCAGCTTTTTTTTCCTTTGCTGACTGAGTATTTTAGTTGCGGAGCAAACTCGAATCTGCGAAAGGAGATACTTTTTCAGGCACGATAATAACAGATTTCTTGTACGGGGCAGCAGATGGCTCGGACCTGCGTGGCGCTCTAGACGAGATCAAGTACTACAACATTCTGAGAACTTGGGACGGCTCACGATGGTCGGAACTTTTGAAGAGGTGAGTCATATGTTGCATATACTGTGTGATGCTTAGCTATACTACAAGATACTTCGTCAATAAGCCCTACACTGTTGTCATCGGAAAGCCATCAGCAAACCTCGCGGAGAAACTTGAAACCGTCGAAAAGGCTCGCTTAGCCGCGCAAGTTGAGAAACTTGGTACTGAAGGTCTTACGAAGGCTGGTCAAGAACTTGAGGCTGCGAAAGCGGAGCACGAGGTGCCCATTCCGAAAGAGGTCCTCACTTCATTCCCTGTCCCAGATGTGAAGAGCATATCGTGGATTCAAGTGGAAAGCGTCCAGGAATCGAATAAGAACTGGAGTATGCCTGCCAAATCCCCAACACAATCTGACCTGAGAAAACACATTGAGAACGATGGCGAGCCATTGACCATGTTTGTGCAATACGATCATGTCAAAGTCAGCCTCTTCCCGGTTGTAATAACCTCGGCCTGACAGTTTTCTTAGTCGGATTTTGTCGGAATTCACGCACTCTTCTTGCTTGCAAATGTGCCGGATGAGCTTCGCCCGTTTGTGGCTTCGTTTTTCTGCACACGTCCTCTCACTTAAGAATTTCTAGATACCTCTCTACGTATGCCGCTGCTTTCTTCTCCTTGCCCGTAAAGCTGGAAAGTGGAGAATTACTGAGTCACGAAGAGGTTGTCAACCGACTCGATGACCTGACTGTCTCGTATGAAGCGGGGCTCGGATTGTCAGATCAATTCACCGAATTTGTGCGAATAAGTTTCAAGGTTGAGACAGCGCACTACGAGTCTGCTGTCACCTGGCTTCGTGATCTTGTCTGGGGAGCTGTGTTCGACAAGGAAAGGTGAGTAAGGACTTTATAATCTGTTCAGTGGCTGAAAAGTAGAAAGGCTCCTCGTCTCCGCTGCTAAACTTGCTCAATCCCTCCCTGAGCTCAAGCGTGATGGAGATAATGTCTTGTCATCTGTATGGGCGGAAACTTTATTTGACAAGAGTTCGACTTCGCTTGCTGGCGCAATCCTGTCCCAATCGAACTTTGTACCTAAGCTCATTAAAGACCTTCAGGAATCCCCAGAACAGGTGGTCGCTGCCTTCGAAAAGCTACGAAACTGCTGTCCGTGACATTCTATCGGTGTCTTGGGATGTGGCTCACCGAGTTTGAATACATGTAGTGACTGACCCTTCAGGAATTCGGATATCCATTACTGGGAATGTACTTGGTCTGAAAAAGCCTCGTAGCGCATGGAGAAAAAACCTCAGTCATCTTGGCGTAGGCAGTTTCTCTGACCACCACTCGGTTTACTTACAGCTTCTTCCACTGTCTTGCAGACATCGAATTTGGCACCAGTGAAGTTGACTTGCGAAACGCTGAACGAATTGGGCAGGAATCCTGTTAAGAAGGTAGGTGCAAATAACATCACAGTCTGCATCCGTCGACTCTTTTGCAGGCAGTTGTCGTTAGTTTGCCCACGATCGAAAGCTCCTTCGTTAGTCACACCACTAAGGGCATCCAAGGATTTGATCATCCTGAGTTCCCGGCTTTGAGGGTCGCACTTGAAGTTTTAAATGCGACGGAGAGTTTCCTATGGGTATCTAATTCCTATTCTGCAACGATAGCAGCATTGACACTCAACAGAGATCAGTGCGTGGCGCTGGCCTCGCTTATGGGGCATACATGGCTGCCGATAGAGAAGCTGGTCTGATCACCTTCTCCCTGTACCGAGTAAGCTTTGGCTTCCATTCAGGCGGTATCCTTATTGGACCATTTGTGCATAGAGCTCCGACAGTATAGAGGCTTTTAAAGAGGTAAACAATGTCGTTTCAGGGCTAGTTGACGGTTCCGTGAGTTGCTCCCTTTTGTGTTCATCAGTTCAGCGGGGTAACTTCATCAGATTGAGCTCGATGGGACGACGCTAGATGCTGCGAAAAGTAGCATCGTTTATACCGTAACAAAAAATGTTGCAACGGCAGGTAGAGCGGTAAGTCGTTGGAGTGGCCCTCCGAGAGTATTTGATTCGTTCAACTCTCCGCAGGCGGTTAACTCGTTTACCAACCAAGCGCTCAAGGGTCTAAGTCAAGACCACAACCTCCAGCTCTTACAGCAATACCAAGCCGTCACCAAGGATGACGTCCTAGCAGCCCTCAAGAAGTATATCCTTCCAATTTTCAGCTCTTCCACTTCTATTGTCGTCGTCGTTACCGCGCCATCCAAAGTTGATCAGATCTCAGAAGGCCTGGTTGGCTATGGGTTTGATGTAGAGAAACGGACGATGGAGGTCGAAGGGGATGAAGACGGCTCTGAAGTTGGTTCGGAGGGTAGCCAATGGTCATCGTAATTTATAAGGAATCTACATGACTACTATATCCTTTTAAGATCAAGACAATTCGTGTCCTCAGGAGCTGAGTTGAGCATACATCCTCGCTCGTCGCTCCCAAGGACCTCGATCATTTGCTCTTGTGCTTCACCTGGTTGTAGCTCCACGCCACGAAGAAAATCGTTTGCAACAAGAAAGCGTATTGCTTGGGAAAGGTTGGACACAGTAACGCCGATTTCAGGTAAAAGCAACTTGATAAGAAAATCATCAGAGCGGCAAGGTCATGTAAACGGCGAGTTCCTAGTACGTTACGAAGTAGTGTCGACCGTGATACGAACGGATTTCGCGGTGGTTTCTTTGGCTGAGATGTTCTTTTGGAGGACTTTTGCAAGGAGACGTGTGATAAATGTTGTACTCTCCGATCTCGACCAGCATCAACTTCCGGCACAGACAGGGTCGCGGTAGGACGTTTGGACGGCACAACTTCAGGTGCTTCATCGTCATCGGAATTCGATGGGGAGTTTAGACCTGCCTCACGGGTGCACTGAACTCTTGTATTAGCTGGTTGGCTTGCCGAGTGGTAAGCATCTTCTGGTCGACAACCTCTGCGATGGTTTAAACCTCCCCCTCGGTGACCCCTCCCCCTTTGATGCCACCTGCTGTGTATTCTCTCACTCCCCGCCTCTGCGAGCACCGAGCTCTGCCCAAGATCCTGCTTGCACCTTTTCCTTGCCCCAGCACTGAAATCTTCTGGAGTCAACTGCCCCCGTGCAACTGCTTCTTCGAGCTTCCGTTTCTTATCCTGAACCTTTTCGTCCGTCGGGAATCGTCTTTTTCGTTCCGCTAACCAAGCATTGATTGCCTCTGGCGTGTCTAGTACTAGGGATGTCCCTTGAATCGCGATAGGTTTTCTAAGTCTGCATTAGTCAAGGGTTGGTATGATACAATACGACTATGCACCCCCTTAAACTTGGATCCGCATCCCAGTCGTTCTTCTTCTTCCACCCAGGTGGAAATATAAAATGTCGATCCATCATGTGAATCTCGACGGACTTGCGGGTGCCGGTAAAGGGACAGCCATGGCGAGTACATCGACAATTTCCAGGCTGGTACCAGCTACCGTAAGTGAGATGATTCAGGATTGGTTTTACAGTCGTCGGTGACCGTATTTGCGAGGAAGGCCGGGGATGGACAGTTGGGGCTGCTTTGCCCGTCTGGCTTTCAGTGCCGGGGACGTATGTAGATGAAAGCGTGTACCCGTCCGGGGTTGTACGAGGGCGAGCGTTTGCATAGGCTTGTAGGTACGCCTGATAGTAATGGGTGGAGACGCGTTGCGCATATGGATCAGCCAACGCGGAGGTCAATGCAGTCGTGTCATACAATGGCACCGTGCAAGGAAACCAAGCGGGGGACTGGTCGTTCATCACGACTTGAAGGTGTTCAGACAAAAAGGCATGTCAATTAGTAGCGTGCAAGCGCACGTGATCTCTAAATAGCGAACACCCAAGAACAACATCAGACGAGGGAAGGACTGAAACAGGCATGGACGTATGTTGTATACATATCGTCGATGAAGCAGCTAAAACACAATGTATTGTAGTATGTCAGGCATGTCGCGATATGTATCTTGGTCAGAGCTATCGTCGGGGAACTAGGAAGCGATAAAGCAAATCGGCAGTCAAGAACATCGATGTGAAGAGGGCTTTTGTGCGTGTTTTCGGTGATAAGGGCGAGGAGATGAGGAGATGCACAGGTTAAAGACCAATAACAAATACGGCTCTTCTGAGCGCGCGGCGACGAAGTGGAGCACATGTTGAGAGGCAACGTAGGGAGAGCGGAGAGGACAAGAAGGATGGGAGGAAGAGGCATACAGACTTGAAGAGGTGTCGTGTCAATCGTGCAAAGTGGAGAGCGAATGTCCTGTATAGCGGGTGAGCAAGTTAGTTCATTCTTGAGAATCTTGCTGTTGTTGTTCCCTGCCAATTCTCCTCTCCTTCTCACTCTCCAACTGATTGTACAGCAAAAACAACGCCTTTTCGTTGGCTGCAGGTGTCCCGACAATGGTGAACATTCGCTCGCCGGAATTATCGTGTGGGGCCTTTGCAATAGATATCTTGGATCCAGAAAGTCGGCGAATCTCAGTAATCTTGCTTCCATTACGGCCGATGATGCATCCAACCATATCAGCAGGAATGAGAATGTTTTGTGTACGAAGATTGGCGGAAGGTTGTGTCATGGAGGGCGAGTGTGGTGAGGGTGGTGACGAACCACGGCGAGTCACGTCACCAGCGGATCTGCGTGTGCTCAAACCGCTGGTGTAGCCATTGGCTGATCGTTTTGAGCCAAGGCGTTCCTCGCCGACGCCAGGATGGAATGGGACTGTTCCGGCACCCCTTTCCCAGTCCTCGAGCAAGCACTTTGCAATCTCTTCGATTGCACGACTGATTGCTTCCGGCGGGCCCTGGACCTCTACAATGCGTTCCGTTGACTGTGGAAGCATTTCTTTTGAGGCGACCATGCGAGCTCCAGAAGCATCCTGGATGGCCTTAATTTTGAGGCCATTGCGACCAATTATGGTACCCATCAGATTATGTGAGATGAGGAGGCGGATGGAAGTATGTGGGGATGAGGAAGAAAGAGAAACGGGGGATGGACTTGATGAAACGAGCTGAGTGATGATGAGGTTGTATGCCTGTAAGCGTAGAGGTTTGTGAGCGAAAAAGTTCCAAGACGAAAAAAAATCGCAAACCTTTGCGATTGCATCGACAGATCCGCCGACTGTGAGCACCCGCTCATGGACACCAGGTATAACCTTGCTGACGCCCGCTCTGACCCCGGTCTGCTCCCTAAGATCTGCGACATTTTTTCCACCCTTTCCAATGATTACACCGGCTTCCTTTGTCGTAACGAGGGCACGGAGAGTGAGAATGTCTTGAGCGGAGGTTGGCGACGGGGAACGAGATGCTGCGGGGGAAACTGTCGTGTTGGTGGGTGAGAGGGATGCCCCTAGGAAAACAAATTGCTGACCAGTGCTTTGGTGTGCTGGGTGTTCTGCGGACATGGTGTTGGGAGTTGTGGGGGGAGACGAGGAGGAGGAGGAAGAAAAAGAGGGGAGTAGGATGGATGGCGGGCGGGCGGGGGTTCGGGCGTAGAGGTGGCTGACTCAAACAACAATCCGTCCCCAGAAACGCGCGTGCGTCGCGTTCCCCGCCACCGACAGCACAGCCACTCCAAGCATTGAAGAAAGAAAAAAAAAAAAGAGATGTAGTGGTCAATTGCATAGTGGCATGCACGGTCTTATGGGTACTGAACATAACGTAGTCTGCAGCTTGACACACAACCATAGTCACCCGCCTAGAACCCATACTCTGCCAGTTTCTCAAAGGAGGGTGATGCGTCCGCGATCGCTTTTTGGCGCAGCTTCAGCGCTGCAATCTGCAACTCACAGTGAATATGCCATTCTCAAACCCTATGTCAGTGCTGCTTTACGTGCCTTGCGCTCATGGAATGCTTGTGCTTTGATCTTCCTCTTCTCCTCAAGGCGGTCAATAACGTCCTTGTAACCCCATCCAACCTCATGCGACAGACGCTACACAATGAACGCATCATTAATGCACCTCCCATGCCAAATTTGCAGCTCCCCATACCTTGACGGTACAGTACTTCCGGCCAGGCTTCAATCGTAGTACTCGGAGGGCTTCAGGAACGACCATCCGCTTCTTGCGGTCGTATGGCGGAGGTATACCCTCAAATAGCTTCAAACGCTCGAGAGCGGCAGCGCCCCTAGCAGTTTTGTGGGGCACCATGCCACGAATGGCGCGGAAAAGAATTTTGGAGGGAGCGCGATGGTGAAACGGGCCGGACTTCTTGGGGTTGACAATGTGCCGTTTGTGAAGAAAGTTGTGGTAACGGAGCTGTAGCGCAACATGTCAAGTGGGCTTGGTCGTAGGATAACACGAATATACCTTGTTACGGAAGAAACTGCCGGAGATGTTGATCTCCTCGCATCTTACGACGACAATCTTCTGGCCAGATAGAATCTGCTTGGAGATGATAGAAGCCAATCGACCAAGGAGGTGGCCCTTGCCATCAATAACGATGGGTGTCGAGGAGAACGTGGCCATAACGAAATCTGTATCGGATATGGGGACGTTGCGTGAGCGCAGGGCTTTCGATGGCAATCCAAATGTGCACTTTCCTGTGAATGAATGAGATGTTAGGAATGTTCAGTGACTAGACGTCGAGTGCCGCTTACCTTGAGGATCTTGAGGTCGTTGGGGAAATGTGGGAAATGTGTAATAGAGACAGCCACCGTGACTAAAACTGTGCAGTTGTCCCCGGCATTGTCCGAGCTACCCTTTTGCTCCAACTGCGCATTCAAGTTTTGCAGACAGAGCATGTTCATACACTTCTGCGATCAAATACAAGGATGGCTAATTTAAAAGAGAAGTTCTCTACACCACCGACCGTGTTATCCTGTGAATGGGTATCGCCATTGACCCCCCTTGAAATGCCCCGACAGATCTACCACGAAAAGATGGCCAGAATCAGGATATTTCTCCTGCAAGTCCCTGTTTCCCCCAACGGCACCACAGTGAGCAGTTGTTACATACAACTGGTCCTCGTTAAGACCTGCGTAGTACAATGACTGTGGTTCGCCAGCATCCAAATGCATTGCCCACCTCCGAAGCAACATGCAGTCACGTTGAGAACGGTAGGGAAGTGTATCTTGGTGTCGATGACCCCCTGAGGAGAGAATCGCACGATTTGGGAGCCCCCCCATCTGTCAGGATGCATCCAATGAACACTTTCTAGGGTCAATTAACAAACAGACCTTGCACTCCATATGTACCCTTCTTCGTCTATACATAAACCGTCACAAAAAGTATTTTCCGGTAACCCTTGGCACATCGCGTCGACGGCAATTCTCCTATTCGACATTTTTCCGTTATCGAAATCATACGCGTAGATCACGTTCGTGAGGGAGTCCGTGAAGTACCTGAAATTCGTTGAGACACCTTCAATTATAAGGGCTGGCTTAGTGCTTGCATGGTTTTTCCGTCTGGACTCCAGCCGAGTCCGTTTGAGTCCTACGTAGCGTAGGTGAGCTTGTTTGGATGGGACAAGCGTCGAACTGACTGTAAAAGGTCCTTCATCTACAACTCGGCACTCTAATGTGTCCGGGTCATATACCCAAAGCTGGCCTGGAATACCCCGATCTTTCGAATGGATGGTTCCAGCAAAAAAACGACCGTTGTTGTCGCATGCCCCATCGTTGAATCTCACATAGGTCGCATGATGTTCAGGCAATGGTTTACGGAGATAATGCAACCTTGATCCTCCCTCCAGGAGCGCGAAACCACTGGCCGTCGTACAGGCAAGCTATGAATGAATGAATGAACAAATGGTAAGCGACAGCAAAACGCTTGTAAGACGTACACCTTGGCCATGCCTCCTCAGAGCGAGACAAGTAATCGGTTCATCAAACGTCTCCACGCTTAATGCTAGATTCGTGGTATTCACATGGAAAACCTTTTCAGAGCAACTCGGCTTGCTTGTCGCTGGACGGATGGGTCTACCATCTCACCTTGTTCTCACATATATCTACAAAATGCAGGACTTGTGTTTCGGGATCATAAAGGGGAGCTATTGATGGTTCATCAATAGTGAAATCACAGCTAATATTCTCAAACCTTCTCCAAGGGTACACCCAATTTTGAGGAGTGGCTCATTGACAGTAAACGTTTTAGGTGGTGACATGATAAGACCCATCGCTCAACTTTGTGCATTTGCGTATATATATTGATGCCACTCAAAGGGGGTTATCATGACAAACCTGTGCAGGTGACCCACTCGGCCCCAAGGTATCGGATGGTATCCGAACAAACACATAAAGGGATGGAAAGTGTAGATTGATGCTGAGTACAGAATAACAAGTGGACAAAGGGTGTTACGTGTTCCCTTACTGAGCTAATGAAGCGTGAGCGAAAGGACAAGACGAAAGGAAAAACTGACAAACCTTCAGGTGTTTTTGCAATGTAGTCAATAGCTATCGAAGGAATTAACATGAGGTCGAATAATCAAACAAAGGAGGCAAACCCTGCTGAACAGTCTTTATTTCGTCAGCTTCGGTGTCTGGAATCTCGATAGCAAACTCCTGCAGGAAGCCGGTCAAGCGTTGGGTTGGTGAAAGAGACAAACGCGAACCTCCTCTATGGCCATGACGACTTCGACCGCATCTAGGCTATCAAGCGAGAGATCATTCGCAAAGGAAGAAGACGTCGTGAGCTAGAAAACATGTGAGCAGACACGAACCCGTGTGCGTTGGGGGCGTTACCTTTGCGGGGTCGACCTTCTCAAAACCTTTGAGAACATTGAAAATTCTAGTTTGGACGTCCTTTTTGGACGGCCCTGCCGCAGCAGAGAAGTTAGCACGATGTAGTCTGTAGGCTGATTGCTTGGAAACAGCAAAGGTTGGTTGAGCACGCGACAGACTACGAAGAGTTATACGAGCGAACGACATTTTGGTGTGAACGCGTCCAAGCAGACAGTAGGCGCTTTTACTGTCATCCGGATTTTACCGAAAGCACCCCATGGGTCACGTGGGGAAAACCATTCCCTTGTCCGAGTACAACCACCAGTATGAAGCACGGCGTCGCGTTTCGAAAGTTCTCGAGAACGTCCTCCCATCGCAGTTTGATGCTTCGGTGCGTATAATGGTTGTCCTACTTTGCACTGGTACTTACACTGTTCGTAAAGAAATCTCGTTACTTCCTTGTTCGAGCATGAACAAATTCGGACTACACTTGCAAAAGCCAAGGATGCCGCGAGACTGGCAGACAAGGTGTCAATTCTTCATTTTCGACGCATCACTATCTAATTCTGACGGTAGATCGTCACACTCGGGAAAAGGGGGAACGAAACTTCCTATCGGCGCGCTCAAGGCTTCCTCCTCAAGCCAAAGCTTTTGCCAAAGCTTTTCTCTACATTCGCGCAGAGATACAAGGAGCGTCCAGGTGGCTACACGCGTATCGTCCAGATTGATAACCGAATGGGCGACAATGCACCCATGGCGCTCCTTGAATTGGTCGATAATCCCAAGGACTTCAAATTCGAGATGACAGCGCGGGCTGTTGGTCGGGAATTGCTCACGGATAAGTTGCGGTGGAACACACCGAGGGGGGTACTCAACAGTGGCGTCACCGACGCGCGTGTGTCGGTCTCCAACGAACTCCAGTTAAAAGCGGCCGATAAAGGGCAACTACGCCCTACGACGCGGAGGAATCTTCAGAAGGCATTGAAGTATCGGGGAGTCGAGGCTCTTTCTGAGATTGGCCGGAAAGCGACTGCGCACATCGTGAGTGGATTGAGTATGATACAGGTAGTTGCGATATTCAATGTTTTGCAGGAGTCCCTCCTCGCTAAACCGATACAACAACACAGGGCACAGATAGCGGAGAATTCGAGAGCACAACACGCCAAGGCACAGTACAGTGCGGCATTCCCCAAGGCAGCTCCGTTTGCAGGGACCGCTGTTCCTGGGGAGGTTCGACCTGCTGGGCAACTTGCCAGGGGTGCGCTCACACGGACTGGTTGGGTCCCAAGGAGCCGGACACGCTTCGCCAAACCAGGCCCAGCTCAACCTTTGGCTTATACCACGCAGACTTTGCGGCTTTCGTGACCTATTATTATGACATGCTTGTACTGCTCGCCGCTGCTGGACGTATTGCCATTACGTTGGTGGTGACTACCGTCGTTTCAACCGCGGCTCGGACAGTGAAGAACAATAAGTGGTGGAACTCTGCAAATGGAGGCCATAGTAACAACAATATGGCAATTGTAGTTACAGGAAGAGATGCATGGGTCATGAAGGTGACTGCTGCGAGTTTGATACCAAGCAAACGATAATGTTACATGTCCAAGAGCGTTGCAATTGTTCACCCAAATGGTTGGACAACCGGGTACGTAGACAAGGGTGGACCGGAAATAAGTTTAGGATACATATTACGTTGGGTGCGATTGATTATCCGTCAGCAGAGCGACCTGCGTTCTACCGTTAATGAGTTTAGAGTACGAGGACGTGCATCTTGAGAGGGTATGACAGCGGTCGTTGCGTACGAGCTCACTGCAGGATCAGTAGAGATCGGTGAGATATGCGAAAAAGATCTGTGCTCGAGTCGACGTACAGAATCATTCCAGACGCTGAAACGATAGTCCCGCCAGAGGCGGTCGACTGTGACCCCATTACATTGCGGGGATGGAGATGCGCGCTGGGGTGGGCGGGGAGATGTCGCACCGGAAAAGAGTTGTGATATGTCGCATCGTATGTCTCTCCAGCTCCTGGCACTATGAAGCGGAGGTGGTGGTGAAAAGAAGGCAGGGAGGAGGAGGAGAACGAGGCGCACCTCACGTTGGCGACTTTTGTGCGAGATTTGAGAGCATACTTGTAGAGTGATCCGGCGTCGAGGACGAGGGTGACGCTCTCGCCAGGATGAAGCAAGACGATCGCGCTGGTGGACTGCCCGTAGTCCCGCAAGAGCTGTATGGTTGCACAGTCGAGCGTGTCGTTTGTGAAGTCGAGGGAGACTTCGTAAGAGACCTGAGTTGGTGCGGGCATGGAAGAGGGAGGGGGGGGGAGGGGAAGAGGTGGAGATGGGAAACGAGGCAGCAGTCTGCACGCGTTCCCGTCCGGCTGGTTTTGTTCGCCTTGGACGAGTTTCAGACGGGCCACGTTGACGACGTCTGTAATTGTTGCGCTCCTAACGCGGTCGATCCACGTTGATTCGGCCACCCTGGTCAACTCGGCGATGAGTGTCCCCCCTCCTAACTCTCCTCCTGCACCAAGTCGTCTTTTCTAGGAGAAATCAATGTTCGCCACTATCACCCCTATACCAGCAACCTACGTACTAGGACCTGTTCAAGGTCACCGTCTTAGTTTCCAGACCAGAAGCGTCCACGATCGATCTTACGAGTTATACAATCTCCCGACTCTCGATTACTTTGCACTGGGTTGCGAATCCTGTTTCCCAACTCACGAGGGAGAGAGGGAAATGTATCTGTCTATCATAGCTTATAATTAAAATGACGAATTTCAATGTACCAGCCGGTCCCGTAAAGCGTCGACATAGCTGAAGAAGTGAAAATAACAATACAGCAAGCTCTTATAAGTCCATGAGATGATCCGACTCCGTGCTGGATCCCCATCTGAAATTTAAAACGTAAGCGAATGGGTTTGAATGTGATCTATCACGTCAATAACCACTGGGATAGGGCTCGCTCCCAGCTTGGTGATCAACGTCGTGTGGTTTTGGATCCTTTGATGGGTAGGTATCGTACACATCCTGACCTTCTTTATGTGACCGAGCACCGCCAATGGTCGTGGACCCAAGACTATCTTGCCTCGCGTGTTCGCGACCACGACCCTCGTCGAGCTCATAGGATGCCCTAGAATCCCAGGGGTCACCACGATCGGCCATCGGAATATCATCCGTCAGCGGTCTGGTTGAATCATTGAGTACATCGTACTTCTCGTGGTCCACGCGGTGAGAGGCGTCATATGATGACACGACAAAGAGGAAGTAGGTCTAGAGGGCATCGTAAACGCGCGAATTGCAATGGCAGCTACTGGATATGCACCTGGACGAGAGCAAAGAAGACCCAAGCGCCAGCCATCAGACCGACGTCCACCCATGAAAATATATCACAGAGCGTTTGACCCTCTGACGAGGTGCTGCCGTTGGATCCGCTAGCTGGGAAGAAGGTGGCCTCGCAATTTGATTGCGCAGTGGAGTGACGAGTAGCAGAGATGATGATCCAGACCGCGCCAATGGCAAACACGATGACAGATGCAATTGTGTGGAGGGTAACGTATCTGCGGTACATGATTGGCTTGTCCTGCGACTGTGAGACGGTGACTAGGAGGACGAGACCGGTCGCTTACTCGTGCAACGGCCAGAAAACCCAGAACCTGGATTGCGGCTGCTACGTAACAGAAGACCGCAAGGAGAGTGGGAGCAAACGAAGGAGTCGCAGCGCCGACGACTTGGATGTGAGTGTGAGACCGCGGGAATGCAAGAAGAGACGACAAGCGGTGCTTACTGGACGGGGTAGCGACCGAGAGGGTCCCAACGATGATGGCGATGACAAACTGTTCGGTAAGGGTAGCATAAATGCCTGCATTGATGAGGGGAATTGCGCAACAACAATACTCTCGTGGCTTCATGATGGGTTTGGAAGCGGAGGAGGAGGAGGCCCGCAGCCACAGATATATACGAGCGACATTGGGAAGTTCATTCCCACGCCGCTAGCGTATTAGGACCACTGGCCCGACGTTCTCTTACTCTCTCTCCCAGCTCAGTCTCAAACATGGTCCGCCTTCCCTCATTGTCCCTGCTTACCGTCTTTGCAGGCGTGGCGCTCGCAAGTTCAAGCACAGAGCAGCAGGTCCTTGGCGACACGTCCATTCAGTTTTCCGAAAAGTGGTCCTACAACAATTGCGGTGTGAATCACATTTTGTTGATCCGAACGAACGACTAACGGCTAGACAGGTTCTCCCAATGACGCCATTCAAATAAAATCGATAAACCTGTCCCCTGATCCACCCCAGCCAGGCGAGGATCTTACTGTTACGGTGTCTGGCACCACCGTCGAGACCATCGAGGTTCTTCTCCCTTGATACATTGTTCAGCTCCAACTGACTGCATACGCAGAACGGTGCATATGCGGACGTGATCGTCAAGCTGGGTTTCATTAAACTGTTGACAAAACGATTCGACGTCTGCAAAGAGGCGTAAGTCTACTTCTCACGCAGGCAGCATCTTCCTAACGGCTCCCAGTCGTACCGCCAATGCCAGCATTCAGTGTCCTGTTGAGAAGGGTGATCACGTCGTTTCGCATACGGTCGCGTTACCGAGAGAGATTCCGCAAGGTTTGCCTCTGCACCTGACAGGCTCTTCCCCACTCACATGTTGCACTAGCCAAGTTCTCTGTCGATGTTAGGGGGTATACCAACGAAGACAAGGAAATGCTGTGCTTGGATCTCAAGGTGAACTTTATGAAGTTCCTCGTCCCCGGTCTCTGAAAATTGGGACTTCCTGACAATTTTCTTGGATTTACTTACTACTGTTACCCTGCATGTACATACTCTGATGAGACGTCCGTGCCAAACCTAGTTTTGACTGTCATACGCAAATTTAACCTACCCGACCCTTGTGCCAGTTGCAACCATCATTGATGCCAAAGAGTTCAAGAAAAAAAAAGGTCAAGGTCGCCGACTTCACGGTAGGAGCGTTCGACACCTACCCTGGGCCATCTGAATCCTGGTCGTAGAAAGCAAAGTTAAAGCTCGGCAAGGGTAAGAAGTTGCCGTCCAATGTCGTAGACACCTCCTTCAGGGCTCGGAGTGGGTGAAACCCGTTTCCTTCTGTCTCGTCGACTCAGCTTTGCAAGGTATCGCCCTCCCAACCCAGAGCATCGCCGTTGAAAAGGACAACATTCTGCCAACTAATAAGCGGCGACAAACCCTCAGCGACATACTTTCCCTCCTTAAACACTACAGTCCCAGGACCCGCAAAGATGCCGTCTTCAGTGCCCGAGAACTCTTTCAGGATCATCCAGGTTCACTAGAACCATCAGCTGCCCCTTTGCTCAGTGCTTGTGCGCGCCTCGTCGGTGACGAGGTGTGTCTCCAGCTGTGTCTGAGCCTCCATGCCCTGGTTTAACCACCACTAGGATGCTAGCGTTCGCAAAGCTTTGCTCTCATTCTTAGACTGGGTTTTTTCCCGTCTCGACAAAGTAAAACTTTGGTGTAGTTTCCAACCACAGCGCTGACGTCCCGTAGAGAGATCTCAGTCCACACGTGCCACTGATGTTACTTTTCATTGTTTCTGCACAGACGCACATATTTCCTGAAATCCGCGTAGATGCAGTACGCTTTTTGGACCTGCTTCTGGAAGCCGTACCGCAGAGCGTGGTGTACGGATGGAATGAGCCTGGGCTTGGCCATGGGCTACGCGTTTTGGAGGGTTATCTTGGGATCCTCAGTGTAGGAACAAAGTTAAATGAAGGTCTGTCGACTCGCATCGACAACGTCTTCCATTTGCTTTATCGCGTATTGTTCTGGTTCAGCAGACACACGGGCAACCTCTAGTACTTCTGTGGTACTTTCATCCCAGGTAGCTGCATTTGTTCAATTTCAACACTGCTCAATCTCAGGTCTTGTCAGTCAAAACTGGTGGTCTTGCAGTCACTTTCTTCCTTCCTTGGCCACGCAATAGACTCTCTGTCTTTTGCGTCTGGCGGATCACCGAGAGGGATCGACCAAGCGACGGCGGCAATACCAACTTGGTTTTTGCGGTCTTCTTTCGCGACTTCTCGGCTATACGAGGAACACGCAAACGTACTTCATTCCTCACTCTATAGGGTGAATGGCAAGCATATAACTTGGAATACGAACCCCGAGTTTGAGTCTTTCGATGAAGACTTTGCTTATGATCCGCGACTCCTGTGTGCGGAACCAGAAACTACATGGAATTTGAGTGATCTGTCGGATCTTCGGCCTGAAGTGGGCAACGTTGCACGTCCGTTGAGTGACATCCCCCTGATCATGGTGGGTGGTCTTCTTGTGGATGATCCAGTGGTGAACGCGAATCCTGTAGAGATTGTCTCGAACACTTTACCCGACGTTGACCGCTACGTTTCTTGATGGCGCGCCCGTCGTCTTCTCGCCAAGTTCGAATCCAACCGAGGCAGAAGTCCAGATGCTTGTAGCGGCGTTCAAGGTCGCGCGGACCCTGTATGGTGTTATCCTTCAAAGCGTTGATCTGGTACGTGAGCATGTGGACTCAACTAGGATTTTCTTGAGCCTATGAAGTAGGGAACGGATCCTGTACCTCGGGAACAGCTCAAGGTGTTGCTCGATTTCCTCACTGGGTACTTTCCATTCGTCCCTGCGCACCGGGAAGCAAAGGTAAGCATTTGGCAGACTTTGTTACTTTGTTGGACTGATGAGAAGCGCAGTTGGAGCAAACGTTTCAGGATCTGAGCGTGACTTACTGCGAACTGACGTCGTTGCTCGTGCTTGTTTCGCACCGATCGGATACTTGGAACGTGCTTCGGGAAAATAAATTTCGAGCACCACATCATAAGACACTATCGCCTCTGAAAAGCCGAATCTCATTGGACTCCCAGGCTGACTTGGTCAAGTCCTACGTCATTGGGCTTCTTCACGGAGACGGCGGATCAGGTGCGCAGCTACCGAGACCCGTTTCGGCCGTGGTGTATACGGCGCTTCTCCCGACGATATGGGCAATGTTGAACCAGCAGAATGGACAAGAGCCGGAAAAGGAGGGCCCATCGGTGCTGGTGGCGACTCTCGATCATGCCACGAGGACTAGTTCGGGTGCAGCGGTGAAACGACTGACGGTGGAGTTTGTCGGCCGGCTTTTGCTTGTAAGCTCTTCTGTGTGTGAGACCGCAGCGCGTTGGTGATTCGGGACTCAGCTCGAGAAGGAAGTTGGGTATGTTGGCAATTTTAGGCCCCGGGAGAGAGGCGCAGGGTGCAAGTTTGAAGAGTGGCTGAACCACCTCCCCCGAACTCTCTGGGAAGCGGGGACGGACAACCTTGAGACGACGGAGGTGAGCGAGACTTGGCTTGGAGGTTAGGCTGGGTTTGTCCGCTGATCCGATCACATTTAGGCGATATTGGGCGTGTTGTTACGTCTCGTCCAGCGCGGCTCCCACGTCGTGGAGCGCGAGGTTTGTATCCGATTTGCCGAAGAGAGCTGGGACTGATGTCCCTGACCCACAGCAAATCTCTTTGTTGAGGTCGCGTCTCAGGCCGTTTTTCATGATCATGCATCCTGTGCGTGGGCGAGTTCTCGGGCCGTTTAGTAAGATTCCGTTGCATGTACGACGCCTGGCGTTGGACATGTGTGCCTCGCTGGTTGGGGAAGAGACAGCGGAGGATGACCTGTCGCATGCGGTATGCGAAGCTGTCAAGGGGACCGAGGAGGAGTTATATTGGGAGCGGGTGAGACACAGGAGGACGTGATGGCAGGGATGACGGAGTTGCCTATGCAGCAAGACATGTGGGTCACCGTGACCAGGGCAAGCCTGAAACATTCGGAGACCGTGTTGCCTGTTGGATGGGTGCGGTGCTGCGGTTGAGAGGGATATTGATGAGCGAGTCTCATTTCCGTAATGAACGGTCACTATGCAAAGTAGGACGGAAATGGAGCAATCGCACATGGCTGGTTTCATTCCATAGAGACAATGAGAACAAACAAGTTGTAAGGATATCCATCTAAGTATCGGTTAAAAATGCACTTGACCAAAGCAAGGCGTGACAACATGAGACAATACAACGACAAAACCCATCAACTACGGTATCCATGCCGTAGCACGCCTGCATCTGTATTCTGTATGTGGTGTGGGTAGAGCGGTTACGTGGGACTTGCCCAAACCCTCCGCCAAGGAGAGAGAGAGAGAGAGAGAGAGAGAGGACGACCGGCGTCGGAATGTGGGTTAT
The DNA here is from genome assembly GCA_038088995.1 of Guyanaporus albipodus. NCBI lineage: Eukaryota > Fungi > Basidiomycota > Agaricomycetes > Boletales > Boletaceae > Guyanaporus > Guyanaporus albipodus. The sequence continues at coordinate 57,515 of JBBPKA010000100.1, read as the reverse complement.
TGAAGGCGTTAAGTGTATCAATAGCGAATAAATGAAGTCTTTCACACAAAGCTCCACTCGATGTCGATGCGGCCGAGGGCGGCGGCAGCGAGAGTGTCAAAGGCGGCCGGAGAGAAGTCGAGATCAAACTCTTCACACCCAGTGCACCTGTCGACGATCTGAACGATGACGCTGTTGCCGCCATCTGGACAAGACGAGATCAGCGACGGCTCGAAGGCAAGGAAATATGGGCACTTACAGCGAGCTTGAACCTTCCTGTTGCAGACAGGATTCGTGTTGGGGTCAGCGTCGGCGCCTCTGTGGGGGGAAAGTGAGTGGGTGGAGCGGAACAAGAAACAAGAGCACTGACGGGAAGTTGTCGTACAAATCGTGAGAGACAGCTGCGATGAAGTCGGTGGCAGAGCTTGTGATGCCACACGCACCGAGACCGGGTGCGTAGTAGGTGCCTAAAATGCGTGGATGAGGGTGACGAGAGTTGAAGGAGCGAAGAAACGAGTACCTTGACCCGACAGAGTGCCTGTGAGGTAACTAGGGAGACCGCTGTCGTCACCAGAGGAGGAAGTTGTCTGGGCGGGAGGTGAGGTGGGCGTAGGTGTAGGTGTAGGGGTAGGTGTAGGTGTAGGAGGGGGAGGAGGAGGGGGGGTTTCGGCGGGAGTGGCGGAGGG